>JAYMTF010001047.1:0-26892 GCA_036897485.1 Pelargonium nanum | reverse complement strand
GTTTTGCTGTGAGGGACATGCGCCAAACGGTTGCTGTTGGAGTTATCAAGAGTGTGGACAAGAAGGACCCAACTGGTGCCAAGGTCACCAAGTCTGCAGCTAAGAAGAAGTGAGGAATGTGAGGTTTGATTTTGCTGTGATCCTTTGAACCCTAGGCTAAGTTTATGTTTTGTCTTGTGTACTTTTCATTTATCGGTTTGGCAATTTTGGTGAGCCTTTTGAACTTTCATTGCTGATAATGTCTTGAGCTCAGTTTTCATTGAAGGTCTTTTGGTTTTTAGCATTTGAGATGAGTCTGTAGTTCATGGTATGAACAGGTTATGGTTTCTATAGTAGTTTATTTTGCATTTTGCTCTGTTTCAATCTTAATTTTTGTTAGTTGAAGGTGGGATGAAACTTTTTATCAGTGTTCATGCCTATGGTTTCGCTGTTGGGTCATTGTCATAATTTGGGAACATGGGAATGTAGATTGTTTGAGAAGATAGGATAGTTTTTTTATTTTAAATAGGGAATATATATGGATGAAGCCAATTGTATATTATCAACCTGAATACAACTATTGGGTCATGCCAACAAACTTGAATAATTTATGCCATTTGGAATGGCACTAGGAATATGGCCACTTCAAATGGGGACCCATGCCATTTCAATAGGTAATATGGAAAATATTGAGCCAATAGTGAGGAGATGGGACCAATCCTATCATGAACCTCTAATTTTATATTGTATAGTATTAGCAATGATGTTTAAAAAGGAACCAATCCTACCTCTTGTTGTAGTACCAAGACACTTATCAAATATCCATACGTTGGTTTAGATTCCTTATTCTACACATATATATATTGCCTCCTTTGTTTTATCGAACCTGCTCTGCACCTACTTTCAGCTCTGCTAATGTGGCATTAACTTCCAACTCCAAGTAATATCCTCGAACAAACACTTAGATTTGAACAGTGACATTTGAAATTTAAGGACAAAAGAATATATTTGATTGAATTTTAAGTTTGGCTGACAAAATTAAGCACTAAACAGCGTACTTTCTATGTAACCTGACCCAAGGGTGTGCAAACATGCATCTTCACCTCTTACGAGATCAAATTCGGGTCATATAATTTAGACTTAAAACCTGAATTACCAGCTCTTGCAGTAGTTAGTGTAAAGCTTGAAATGGTAAAATCCATTTCCTGTGAATCCAAATTAAAAGACTTGTTTTTTGAGCCTAAAGTTCCCCCTTTGGAAGATGAAAGTTGAAACCTAGAACCCAAAATTGCCTATTAATATTAAAGCCATAAACACATCACCATTAGGCCCAAACAAACTTTTTTTATGTCAAACAGAAGGCTAAGCATATTTGTTGAAATAAATGTTAACCCAGCAAGAAGTAAAAGCATGTTCCTGTGTAAAATCAAAATGTACGCATTCTGTGAAGAAAATAAAAGAAAAACTAATAAACAAGATGCCATAAACTTCTAAGCCCACAGATTAACAGAAGTCCTTGCCTAAGTTGATCACTAATCATAATTTGTGTCAAATTTGGTATCCTCCTTGTAAACACAACAAAAAATCAAGACATTTTCAGGTACTGTGTCTGCCAGTGTGATAGATCCAGGTTTTGATATGCCACTCTCAATCTTCTTGCTTTAAGTTGAGAAGGTTCCACTAGAAGGGATCACACCTGAAGAATGGAAGTGATTTTACTTCTCATCAAACCATTAGAATCATAAACACTAAGGTCACTCATTGTGTTTCCGCTAATGCTTAAAACTATGATTAAAAACAAGTGAATCCAATTCTGACTAAGAATTGAGTTTTATTAAGGGAATTCAAGACGGCTCATATGAACTATACGTCTTTTGCACATGACAAGTTAAGACTTTCGTTCACAACACAAACCCCGTATGAAATTTTCCAAACCCGTTTTGTTATTTAAAACTAACAAAAAATCTCTCTTTTATCACATGTCTTGCCCATGACAGTTTTTTTATAGTACTAATTTTGCCTCTTCACCATTTAAAGATGAACATTTATCTCTTTTTGAACATTTGAAGAATCCAGCAGCCAGATGAAGATTCCGCCACCGGATCTGAACTTTCAAGAAATAAGAACTTAGGGTTGTTTACCACTTCCATATTGATTACTGGCATTTTTCAATGCATATTGTCTTCTTATTGAATCATGTTGAGTTGACACCATCACCAACAAATTGGTTTTTGGAAAGTTTATGAAAGTTATCTGTTCGAAAGTGTGTTATTTGCAAAAGAGACATAGTTCATAATGGCTATCTGCAATTACCCCTTCTCTTAATAAACTTCCAACAAAACTATCCAAGCTATATGATAAACTAGAATGCATAAAGATAAGATCAGTAATCATTAGAGTACCTTCTCATAACTCTTTGTCACTGTCAGCATGTGCCGCTGCCGCTGCCTTTTCTGCTTCTTCCAACACGAATGTTTTAAGTGACTCAACATCCCTAGGTCCTGCATAAATTCACAGTAGGTGCAAACATAGTTAAAACTTACACAAGCACCATCAAATTATGCCTAACTTTGCGTCAAGAAAAATAATTTCTGGAACAATGTCGACTTTTCTGCTACATGGGAAAATTCAAACAGGAGAACATTTAATCCTTTGTGTAGTCCCTCACTATGAAACAACTTCAAGGATATTTTTGACAGACAATAAACATCTTCCATTTTCAATAAACGCTTGAAAATGAACAATTCTTAACGAACCAGGTGATTCTAATTTGAAAGAAGTATCAACCATCATAATTATCTTGGAATCTACTATATCTCGCAATTCCTTCAACCCTGACTTAATTTGATTATAGCACGGATGCCACCAACATCCACCAGTCCATCTCATTTAACATTCAGTTCCATAAATGGCGGTATGTTTCTATTGGATACATTAGCCTTGAAAGTCATAACATGCACTAGACCTTAACCACATGAACCATCATATTCATGAATCCTTTGTAGAACAATGTACCAGCTCCTAGTCCTGATGATCCCCAGTCAAAGGACATGTTATAGTCTAAAACCTAAGCTTCTTTAAGGGTTAGGCTAGACCGAGGCCCTTGGATGAGATATCCTATTTCCTTTTAATGAAAAGTTTCAAGGGATAGACAGCTCGCTCAATCTAAAGCTTTAGCCCGAACTAACAAAGGGAAAAAAGAAGATCAAATGATTCGCTTATATTAGTTTCAGTTGTGCATGGAATTTGCCTATAATTATCTATGTTTTCCTCGCCCTTTTTGTTTTAAACTGCACCCTACGTTGTGTGGGAGTTAACATAAAGTATAATTATGATGTAATAAACAGCACTGAAAATTGGGAAAATTGCCGAATAGATATAGCTTCAAATAAAACCATGATGATGAAGTACACAATAGATGGATAATTAGGTATTGATTTTTATATTTATAATTGGTAAAAGAGTTTCCATTAGCAAATAGTCAAACACTAAAAAATGGTAAAATCAATTAAATGCTGCAAAGCAGTGTCTCAACATAAGCCATGATGAAATCTACAAGAAGTACTTGGTAAAAATAAAAATGGGGGCTGAATCACGAACAAGATGATTATATATCAGGCCACTGAAATAACAGATGAAAAATCTATATGCCGCCTTTTACTCCTCTCACTTTTCCCACTCTCATGAATAAATCCTCTAACTTAGAACCATAAGTGATGCATTTTACAGAGATACTCTTGGCACACAAAAAAGGCTAATCAAATGAAATAATGCAAACACCACCTAAGCCTCAAAATGTGACAGATACATTAAAACAAAACAATGTGATTGGCAATTAAGATACTATCTGCAGAATCATGGAGTAACAAAGAGGACTATGAGATATCAACACGTCAGAATATCAAACCTCATGCTTGTTCAAGGAAAAATGCTAACTCAAAAGAATTCAATCTAGATATAAAAAGGCAATAAATGAAACTACTTATTTCAAAAGCGTATACAATTCAAATATTACCTTGATATTTGGCAACTTCTTCTCCCTCATAAAAGAGCTTAAAGGTAGGATATGAATGGATATCAACTTTAGAACAAACTGGTTTATGTAAACCACAGTCAACCTCCCCTACCTCTATTTCATCTTCCCCTTCCATTGCTTTCCCCAAGTCCTCCCATAGTGTTCCCAAGTTCTTACTATAATCAGTTTCAGCATTATCAGCAAGGACATTATAAAAATACAATAAATATAGTTCCATAATCAATACTACCTAACTGATAGGTTTTGTTTAAGGGTTCGAGTAATTACCAATGCTTGCACCAAGGAACACAGAATTTTACAAACCAGGCAGTGTCTTTCTCCTTCACCTAGGGAATGTGTATTTACACTCAAATCAGTAAATAAATTCCATCACAGTCTAAAAACAATGTCAATAAAATAACTCATTTGCTACTAAAATAGCATATTTCTTCTCATACTGGACCGGTACTGCTATGTTCAGCATGTATACACACATGGGCACATAAATCACATACACAATGCAAGTCTGCAATCACAAGCTATCCACTATAACACTACACACAAACTAAACTTTGAACTTAACCCATTTCACCTTATAATCCAACAAAAAGCTCCTAATCAGAAAAATCACTAAAAATTAAGCAAACAAAAGATATGTGCATTCCTCAAGAACAGCACGAACTGAGAAATCTAAGCAAATATCAACTTAAGCTTTGAAAATTCAATATACACACAATCAGAAGCCAAAAAGCCCTATTCTGGTTTCAACTGACATGAACCAGCGATCTGTAAGTAGAAACACGGAAATTATGAGCAGAGATTGGTTAGGGTTTCGTAGGGAGCTTACCTTGTCGGAAAAAGTATCGGCGGTTAGGGTTATGACATCGGCTTTAGTGTGCGAAATCGAAATCGATAGAAGCAGAGAGGATGCGAGAAGAAGATAGCAGAATCGAATCCTCATCGTTGAATTTAGGGTTCCGATTGAGATTTTCGGCGAAAATTTCCAGAAAGTGTGTGAGATTAGAGCAGTTTCGCGAGGTTAAAGCTATGCTCTATTGGATTGAAACAACCGTTTCTGGACACCGTCCTCAGTTCATAATTCAGATCAGAGCGGCGATCTGGCACGTGCTTTGTACTATCTGCACGTGAGAATGAATATTTTTTTTTTTTTTTTTTCCTTTTTCCCAGCTGATAATTAATTCCACGCAGCAGTTAAACAATTGTTTTCTTTTATAGGTCCTAAATTTGACAATTTGGATCAAAATGAAGGGACATTTGAAATTTATCAACTCTAAGGATCATTTATCATATTCTACAAATATGTAGATTCTATCCTTAGAATTCAAAGTCCAATCCAAATGAATTCAATTTGGATTAATATTTATCAATTTGAACTCAAACAAATTCAATCTGAATTGAATTCAAAATTCCAAATTCAAATTGACACCTCCATTTAAAATATCAGATAAAAAACTGCGACATTAGATGAAGTGATGAACTTATATCAGACAAAGTCGAGTTCATACGTGTTCATGCCTAAAATCACATAAACCATCAAAAGCGAATGAACAAAATTGGATGAACCACACTAGTCGAGGGGCCAAACCCGTTGTAATAAAATTCAGAAGCGAATGAACAAAATTGGATCATCCAAACTAGTCGAGGAGCCAAATCCGTTGTAATAAATTTGGCCTGCCCGCCCGCCTCACACCCTTGAGGCAAGTTAGGCCATATTGCCATAAGCACAATTAAAGAGTTGGGGTAAGGTCTTGCACAGCTCTGAGCAATATAAAATGATCTTCTATCCCAAATCTCGTCATTGTAAAGTTTTTGTGTCTCGTTCAAATAAGAGGTTGTTTGGGAACACTTCTACTTGCTTTTAAAAACACTTATAGAAGTAGGTTTTGTTTGGTAACAAAAGTAAAAAAAAAATTATTTTATATTATTTATATTAAGTCATAATTACAAAAGAGTTGAGAAAATGTATTCTCTCTCTACTTATGTCAGAATAAGTAAAAAATATTTGCTTTTTTTACTTCTCAATTATTGCAAAGTAGAGAGAAAAAAAATGACTTTTTTTTTATGATTTGGCACAACATCATTGAGTGTGCAGCAACTTTTGCAGGTGTAGATGTGTTCCCAAACAAAGCCTCAGTGCAACGCACGGATAGCATAATAGTGGTACGTGAAAACATGGAAATCAATTGTCATGCACACAATTGTTAATTGTATATTTTATTTGGGTATTGTGAAGAAATAGAAAGTCAAAACATTGAATTTGAAACCCAAGATCTAAGCAAAATTCCAGTCAAAGGAGAGAGACTCAAAACATCATAAAAGTCAAACTAGAGTCACTAATCAACGGTCCGATCAGCAACCTTTCCATGCACGTTACGTCATCAAAACCGAGCCCCATATCCGTACTTTCCACCACCGGATAAAACCGCGGTCGCCGAGTAACCGACATTGAATGTAGGTAGTTATCGGGAGAAGGACCCATCCGAAATTAAATGGCTCGCCGAGGGGCAAAATCGGAACAATAAAAAGTTGAAAACCCCCATAGCTTCTCTCTCGATCGATCCACCATAGCTTCTCTTCGTCTTCGATCTAATCCAAAACAGGATCGATTGCACCGCCCTACTCGGGCCCTCCGCAACTCACTGAATCGACCCGGCCCGACTCGCCGCCGAACCATCCTTTTTTTCTTTCTTTCTCATCCGTTGCTTCACCATGGAGATCGCTCCGGCGGGCCAGCTACCGCTCGACGGCGCCACCGCCTCCGAAGGCTCTCGACCTGCTACCTCCACGTCGTCGTCGTCTTCGGTGGAGAACGAGGCTAAGGTGTCGGCGGCGGCGGCGAAGTACGAGGACGATGAGGAAGAGGAGGACGTTTGCCGGATCTGCCGCAACCCCGGCGACGCCGAGAACCCGCTCCGTTATCCCTGTGCTTGCAGCGGCAGCATCAAGTTCGTGCACCAGGATTGTCTCCTCCAGTGGCTCAATCACAGCAACGCTCGTCAATGCGAGGTTAGGTTTTTCAAATTTGGGGGTTGATATTTGGTTTGAACTTTCTTGATTCAAATGTTTGTTTCATCGATTGAGGGATTTTTTTATTGAAAATTTGTGTTCTTTGTGACCTAATCGAATATCTATAATCTCATTATGGTCAATTCAATTCGGTAATTTGAAGCTGGAAGCTAAATTTTTATCATATTTGTTTCCTGTTTGAATTTCTTTATCCAGGAATCCTTCATTTTTATGGTTTTTTTAATTTCTTTATCCAGAAGAGAAAGAAAAATTGAAAGCATTTCTAACAATGTCAGAACAAAGTGAAAATGGTGTATAATTTGTATTCTTGCAACAAATTTTGACTTAGAAGTTGGAAACCGAAAAAAGTTGTTGAAGAAGTGAGATTTTAGCTCAAACAAGCTAAAAGGTGATTAATTAATTCCCAAAAATTCATTTTCGGTTTCTACTCTTGGTTTTGAGAAATATACGTCACCTACCAACTCACCGTCTTCGGAAATGGTCATTACTAATGAACGAAATGGAGAAAGTATGTCATTATTTATTGTTGCATTGTAACTATGTTTTAGTTAATTTAGGTGTAGAGTGATAATCTCCCTTCTAAAGTTGCTTAGGTAAGTGTTTTGGGATCTTGAAAAGTAAAATGGAGAAAAATGATCTTAATTTATGTTCAAAATATCATTTTTGTTCTTCTACATAATTTTGAGTCTTACTATTGTGTGTGTGTGTGTGTGTTTAATCTGTGAGATCCGCATAAAGGTCATTTGTGAAGCTAAATCTTGATGTATAGCAATTATAACAGCATCTGAGATCCTTTGTCTTTTATTCTTTTTGTTTCGATTTCCCCTTATTCTCCTTCTTTATGGTCATAACTTTAAGTGACATCTCTGATGATTTTTTCAGGTTTGCAAACATGCATTTTCCTTCTCCCCTGTCTATGCGGACAATGCTCCAACAAGGCTTCCTTTTCAGGAGTTCATAGTCGGGATGGCAATGAAAGCTTGCCACGTAGTGCAATTCTTTCTGCGCCTTAGTTTTGTGCTTTCAGTGTGGCTCCTTATTATACCTTTCATTACGTTTTGGATATGGCGGTTGGCCTTTGTGAGGAGTTTTGGTGAAGCCCAGCGATTGTTCCTAAGTCATTTGTCAACTACAATTATTCTGACAGATTGTCTGCATGGGTTCCTTCTTTCTGCAAGCATTGTTTTTATTTTTCTTGGGGCCACTTCTTTGAGGGATTACTTCAGGCATTTACGCGAGCTTGGAGGACAAGATGCAGAGAGAGAAGATGAAGGTGAGAGGAATGGTGCTCGTGCAGCACGAAGACCTCCTGTACAGGCTAATAGAAATTTTGCTGGTGATGGAAACGGTGAGGAAGCTGGTGGAGCACAAGGGATTGCTGGAGCTGGTCAAATTATCAGAAGAAATGCAGAAAATGTTGCTGCTAGATGGGAAATGCAAGCAGCTCGTCTTGAGGCTCATGTTGAACAGATGTTTGATGGTTTGGATGATGCTGATGGTGCAGAGGATGTACCATTTGATGAATTAGTTGGCATGCAAGGCCCAGTTTTTCATTTGGTTGAGAATGCATTTACTGTAAGTTATCATTTCATCCTTTTCTCGTTAACGTTTCTTTTTATTACTGATTATTATGGTATTTCTGCTGCCAGTAACTATTCCAATGATAACAGTGTTCATGGTTTCTAATTACACTTTATATCAGCTTGTTTCCAGACCTATTGATGTATTTGCAAGCTTACATAAACTGTGCCCTTTTTCGGTACAGTGTTCATGGTTGCTACTTGTTCCAGAGTTTTGGCATACTAAAGGATTCTTTTTTTCTGCAGGTCCTTGCAAGTAATATGATATTCCTTGGTGTCGTTATCTTTGTGCCCTTTTCGCTCGGTCGGATCATACTTTATTATATATCATGGGTTTTCGCTTCTGGAAGCACTCCAGTTTTAGTTATATCAACAGTTATGCCGCTTGCAGAGTCAGCCCTCTCCTTGGCAAATATTACATTGCAGAACGCATTAGGCACTGTTACGAACTTGTCATCTGAAACCCAAGAAAGTGGTCTGCTGAGTGAAGTTACAGAAATGTTGAAAGCAAATGCAAGCGGACTAAGTGAAAACAATGTAAGCACCCCACTTTCAGCAGAGATCTTGAAAGGAGCAGCTATTGGAACGTCTCGGCTTTCTGATGTTACAACTCTTGCAATTGGATACATGTTTATATTCTCTCTTGTTTTCTTCTACCTCGGGGTTGTCGCTTTAATTCGGTACACTAAGGGTGAGCCTTTGACTATGGGAAGATTCTATGGTATTGCTTCCATAGCCGAGACAATTCCATCTCTCTTCAGGCAGTTCGTGGCGGCCATGAGACATTTAATGACCATGATTAAGGTTGCTTTCCTTCTGGTTATTGAACTTGGGGTTTTCCCATTAATGTGCGGATGGTGGCTAGATGTTTGTACTATAAGGATGTTTGGGAAATCCATGGCTCAGAGAGTTCAGTTCTTTTCAGTTTCTCCTCTGGCAAGCTCTTTGGTTCATTGGGTTGTAGGAATTGTGTACATGCTACAAATTAGCATCTTTGTCAGCCTTCTTCGAGGCGTATGTTCCTTGCCATCTTGGATAGTTTTCAAATCATTTATCATGTAACATTGTCATTTATATATCTGATTATTTTTTATTCACTTGCGACTGACAGGTTTTGCGCAATGGAGTTCTGTATTTCCTTCGAGATCCAGCTGATCCAAACTACAATCCATTCCGTGATTTGATTGATGATCCTGTGCACAAGCATGCCCGTAGGGTTCTGTTGTCTGTTGCAGTTTATGGGAGCCTAATAGTAATGCTGGTATTTTTACCAGTTAAACTTGCTATGCGGATGGCACCCTCCATATTTCCTCTTGATATATCGTAAGATCTCACCTTGGACCTATACTCTACTTCAGTTTCCATGTTCCAGTGTTGCCTTCTCATGCTAACATACAAGTCAACTATTGATAATTGCAGGGTGTCGGATCCATTTACTGAAATTCCAGCTGACATGCTGCTGTTCCAAATCTGCATTCCTTTTGCCATTGAACATTTTAAACTGCGAACAACTATCAAATCGCTTCTTCGCTATTGGTTTACAGCAGTTGGTTGGGCACTTGGTCTAACAGATTTCTTGCTGCCCAGACCTGAGGACAATGGAGGCCAGGAAAATGGAAATGGAGAGCCAGGAAGGCAGGATAGACTACAGGTAGTTCAACTTGGTGGACAGGATCGGGCTTTGTTGGGGCCACTTGGTGCTGCTCCTGACGCAAACAGAGGCATTCATGAACCAGGAAATGCTAATGTTGCAGATGAGTACGATGGTGAAGAACAATCTGATTCTGAGTAAGTTGTTCGGGCTCAAGCATTATATATTAATTATAATTAAGGTTATGATTTAGTTTTTTTTTGCATTCATGGCTTCATAGGGTTTCTTGACTCTTATTTAATTCATTCTTCATAGTTTTTTTAACTGCTGATTGTTCACTATTATTTTCTTTATTTTTAGTTGATTGCCTAAAACTTAGTATCCTGTGCATCTGTCCCTTGACAGGTATGGGTTTGTGCTTCGCATTGTCCTTCTGTTGGTGGTGGCTTGGATGACACTACTTGTCTTCAACTCTGCCTTGATAATTGTGCCAATTTCACTTGGAAGAGCTCTTTTCAATGCTATTCCCCTTCTCCCCATAACTCATGGCATCAAGTGCAATGGTAATATTGTTGATTGAGCTTTTCTTCTGGCTACAACACCTTAATTAGGGTAGGATGCTAACCTGTTCTCTGAATTTCTTTCCTTAGATCTATATGCATTCATTATTGGAAGCTATGTCATTTGGACTGCTGTAGCCGGAGCAAGATATTCCATTGAGCATGTAAGATCAAAGAGGGCTGCGGTTTTGTTCAAACAGATTTGGAAATGGTGTGGCATTGTCATGAAGAGTTCTGCTTTATTGTCAATATGGGTAAGACCATTGGCAACTTAACTGATTTACTTGCAATAGACCGTGTTATTTTATCTGTGATCTTATAGTTTTCTAAGCCTTCTTTGGTACTTCTACATTTCAGATCTTTGTCATTCCTGTATTGATTGGACTGCTTTTTGAACTATTGGTGATTGTGCCAATGAGGGTGCCTGTGGATGAAAGCCCAGTTTTCCTCCTTTATCAAGACTGGGCACTCGGTCTCATCTTTCTTAAGATCTGGACTAGACTGGTGAGTATTGGTTCACTTTCAATGCATTTCAGCTGTGACCCTTTTCTGATGTGTAGAAACTTTTGTTGCACTTGGCATGGTTATCTTGTGTAGATGGATTCAATGGTTGATTTGTTCAGACGGTTCAGTTGTGAATTGGCATAGCACTTATAGTTCTGAAAATTGTTGGTGCTAAAAATCAGTAGCGTCATTTCAACAATTTCGGAGTCAAAATGAGATCATAACTGAATCTGTTTTTAAAACTGGGTCAAGGTATGAGTTCAGATATGACTGAACTGGTTGCCAGACACACCCTTATGGCCTTGCATGTTATTAATTGTAGAATATGCCAAGTCAATGCCCTACTAATTGGCGAGTATGATGGTTTGATTTGTCGGTTTCTACATGAATTCTTTGCTTCAAAGCTGCTTGTGGCCTGTAGTTTTATATGTTTTTATGCTGTCTATATTTTCATAAATGTCGTTCCTCTCCTAAATTAAACGTGGTCACTCCTAAACGACTGCATCTGTTTGGGTTCCATACACTAATTGAATAGGTGTAACTGTTTTGTGACGTTTTCTGTTGTGGAACAGGTTATGTTGGATCACATGATGCCCCTAGTGGATGAAAGTTGGCGAATAAAGTTCGAGAGGGTGAGAGAAGACGGCTTCTCCAGGCTGCAAGGGTTTTGGGTCCTGCGAGAAATTGTGTGCCCTATAATAATGAAGCTGCTCACAGCTCTCTGTGTTCCATACGTTCTAGCAAGAGGAGTGTTTCCCGTTCTCGGGTACCCATTAGTGGTCAACTCAGCTGTCTACCGATTCGCCTGGATTGGATGCCTCTGCTTCAGCCTCCTGTGCTTCTGCGCCAAGAGATTCCACGTCTGGTTCACCAACCTGCACAACTCTATACGCGATGACCGCTACCTGATTGGCCGCAGGCTTCATAACTTCGGGGAAGACTCCGAACATAGGCAAAATGAGGCAAGGGCTTCCTCCTCGGAAGTGCAGAACTCTAATATGCGAGGTGTAGGATTGATTCAACATGATCGTGAAGCTGACGTAGGATTGAGGATGAGGCGTGCTTATTAACATCGTGATGCTGACTTGTCCGGCAGGTAAGGTAGGTGGTGGTTTTGGTGTTTTGAGGCTGTTATGCAGTAGAAGATGATGCATACACCATAACATTATTGTTGATAGGTTGTATAATTGTTTTGAGAATGTTTGGAATGTGTCTCAGTTAATTATTTTTAGTGTTAGTATTTTCAGTGTTATGGTATATATATATATAATATACATGTTGATTTAGAAGACAACTAATGAAACTGTTGTGTCTACCAAATTGCTCTGTAACATTGTATAATGACTTATTTTGAACTTTTCTTCTAAAATGACACAAAAGGTAGGTCTCATGTTATTGGAAAAACCATAGCCAAGTGTGTGAGTCGGTTCCTTTGCAGCTCTTATGGTCCTACTCAGCTCGAATGTGGATTATTCAGTGTTCAAACTTAGTACGCCTTAAAGGTGCTAATCATGTGCCGATTGAGCATGCCCATTCCGAATATCTCATTGTTAAGACGAAACAACCTAGTATTCAATGATTCAAATAAACTTTAAGCTAAAAATGTGGCATAAAAGTAACAAAACAATTAAAAGTCAATTATTAACCATAGAAAACACACCATTGTCAAAGCAAGCAAACATCATTTTAGAGCAAACACTAAAAGATGGAGTCAAATAGTTAAAACCATGACCAATCCATAAGCAAAAAACTTCTTCAAAGAGCTTAAAGTATAAACCAAACCAAATCCACTGGCCTATCCTAACCCTAGAAACTCACTCTAGGACTGACTGTCAAACCCATAATAAACTTAGGAAACAAGGTTGTCTCCCAGCGACAGGGAAGCCAGTTGTTCGGCTGCTCCACCAGCCTGCTGCTGCTGAGACACGTTCCTCAGAACCTCCATAGCCTCGGCGACCTTAGCTTTCAGAGCTTCAGGTGATTCAAGCAAGTGCAGAACCTCCGTCTGGTCCATCTCCAGGAGCATGCCTGTCACCTTAGCTGCTGTCTCAGGCTCCAACTGTTCCACGAGTGGGTAAAGGTTCTCACCCAACATCTGCCAAATCATCCATCCACACCAGAAAAGAAATATCTTTAGTCATCAACCAAACCATGGTTTTGAGTTGTAACGAACATGAACAGAGAAAAGTGAAGTGCCTACCGTCCTTTGCATCTCTGGTGTGGCATTAGCAAGTGCTGTTGCCAAGGCCCCTATTGGAACTGGATGAGACATGACTGGCGGTGCACCACCCATTTCATATGGAACAGAGAGCATGCCGCCAGCAACACCTGGCATGGGACCATCAGGTAGGTTGCGGCCAGGAGGATAGCGATACACACGTCCCCGTGGAACCATCTGTCAATCAAAGATCATATTACTTACATGGTAATGATGAGCACAAACATCTTATCAAAGATAAAAATAAGATGTAATGCCACTAACCTGCTGCTGCATCATTGGACCTGGCTGCTGAGTCTGCTGAACAGCCCCTGAGCGTCTGCCACCGGGGCGCTGCCCCTGCTGAACCATTGGAACAAAAAAGTTTGGCATGGGAGCCCCACCAGGCCTCATACCAGGAATTAGCTGCTGCTGATAGCCGAATCCGGGCTGTCAAAAAGTATGAATTAGTTGTGATCGAAGGAAGTTTTTGTACTCCAAATAAAACAAAGCAGTTAAGTACTAACAAAACGTGGAAAAGAAGCGGGGTTTTGAATGGAATTTACTCTAAATGGTGCAAGAAACAATGATTCATCAAAGATGGCCAGTAATGAAAATATAAAGAAACATATCATAAGAGTAAAGGTTACCTGGGGAGGAATCATAGCAGGTGGGCCTTGACCATAGAATATTTGTTGTCCAAGACCTGGGCCACCCGGGGGATACATAGGCATACGAGGAGCAACCGACGGTGCCATAGCAACTGGTCTCATTTGAGAAAATTGGGCCTGCGTAAGGAAAAGAAAACCATCATAGTTTTGTAATAATCAGTACTAGTCTTCCATCTAAGCTATGCACACTTTTCAAGTTAACAATGCAATTCCACATATAATACAGACAACCAAAGCCCTCACAACATAAAACAGAAGTACTGATAAAATAAAAACACCAGAAATCCAGTAAATTACTTAATTATTATTGAAAGAACAGTCAGTCAAGAATTAGTGTACCTGTAACCTAGCTCTCCTATCTTCTTTGCGTTGCGCAAGTGCAACATAGAGAGGTTTGCTAACAATCATCTTGCCATTCATCTCAGCAAGCTACAAACAAAATAGAACAATTATTTTCCAACGCCCAACGGTAACATCATATTAATGTACATAATCAAATCAACTTACAGCACGAGATGCCTCTTCGGGGGTCGAAAATGCAACAAACCCTGATCCTCTACTTATACCACTAGGGTCACGCATTACCTGTTAAGAATTAAAAGTTCAGGACAAAGTTTGTTTTACAAAACCTCAATTAATAGATTTATAAGGCGGATTACAGACGCAATCATACAGACTCATTGTTATCTGAATAACAGAAGCCATGTACCTTGCAAGAGGTTATGGTACCATACTGAGCGAACATCTCCTTGAGTTTCTCATCACCTATGCTATCATCTAAATTTTTAACATACAGATTTGCACCCTGAAATTTGTCTGCAGCTTCCTTCAAGCTCTGTTCAAATCGATATTTCAACTCCATTTCCCTTTCAGATTTCTTTTGCGCCTTACCAACATACCACTCCTTATCATCAAATTTCTTCCCATTAAGGGCCTCAACAGCATTAGCAGCATCTTCCGGATTCTCAAAATTGACAAAACCAAAACATTTTGATTTCCCATCCCCATCCCTCATCACCACAACACTGGTGAGTGCTCCAAATTCTCCGAAAGTCTTCTGCAAGTCCTCTTCAGTTGTTGATTCAGAGAGATTCTTCACATAGACATTGTTGAATTTTGACCTGGTTGTAAGAGTATCCCTTTCCTGCTTGCGAAGGAAGGGACCCACAAAAACTTGCTTGTCATTCAAAAGCATACCATTCAACTTCTCAATAGCACTTTGGGCAGATTCCTCATTATCATATTGAACAAATCCATAGCCCTTCGACTGGCCAGAAGAGTCTGTAGCAACCTTGCAAGAGAGGATGTTTCCAAAAGCAGAAAATGTATCATGTAACGCTTTGTGGTCAATCGCCTTGTCCAAATTCTGCTCAATTTAAAACATATCAATCAGACAACCAGAAAATATGTCATACAAGACTTGCAGAGACCAAACATCATCAAACAAAATGGAGAAAGCCAAGTGTGTGTGTGTGTGTGTGTATGAATATTAGACATGGTTACCTTAATGAAAATATTCCCAGATCCACTTTTACGAATGCTAGGGTCACGATGAGAATACATGATCCTAATGGGCTTTCCATTGAGAGGACTGAAGTTCAGCACATCCAATGCCCTTGCAGCTGCCAATTATTTTAATTAAAATGTGAGAAAGAATGAAGAGAGCAACTGAAAATTTCATCGAAGCGTGAATTGGAAGAAACACTGGATTACTTAAACCCAACATGCAAGATTTTGGGACAAAAGTAAGGATGGAATATAAAACAGAACATAAACACTGATGGTTAAAAATTGCCAAATAACTCCTCAAAACATCTTCAATAATTTTGATGATAACATAGTCCAATAACAGAAACAATTGTCAACTAAGAGTATCCATGACCAACAAACATTAGCTTCAGTGCTACTAAAAGAACTAACATTCTGGAAGAAGCTTCAAGAAGTGAGAAATAAGAGGAGCTATATGCCTATATCTAAACTTGTACGTTTGGAATTTAACTACCTATAAAATACATGATAGAAAAAGAAGCTATCTTGGTAGGAAAACCATTGCCCAAACCCCAAGGATTATCCCTAGAAAAATTATAGGTCCATACGCTTAGACCCTACCAATGTTGTTTACCGAAGGCATGTCAATAAAGATATGAACATGTCTATAAATAAGCAAAAATTATCCACCGCAGTCAACGATATGAACATATTCTATCAAAATCAAGGAAACCTGTATTTGCAGTTGCTATAATTCAGTAATTACAAATCACATTGAATACATATTTGAACTGTCAAATATACCAGTGCTTCGATACTTAATGAGCTCAACATTCCCTGCACTTACAAATTTGGACACTGCATTGAGGATTTTCAAGTACTTTGAGGTGAAAAGTTCACTAGACCTCAAATAGGGGCTTGCAGGTTTGTTGCTAATCCAAAATTCTAACTAGAATTACCATCGTTGTAAAATAGGAGGAAGAGAATGGAATCATTATCAGGTATGTGAGTCATAAGGACTACTTGAATCATTTTGTTAACCGAATATCATCATCAGACCTTCCAAATCATGCAATTTGGATTCATTTTGTCTTAGCTTGGCTTAGAGAGCAATTGCTGGGTTAAAGATTCTACAATTACAAAAGGCTGAAAAGTTGAACCAACTTGCATCGAAGGTTGCTTACCCCAAAATGTTTCTGGACTGCATGTGAACATCCACAAATAACTCAAGGCAAGGCAACATGGAGATATTTTCATTTGAGATAATGGCCATATAAATGTGAATATGAACCCATTTCCAACCTAGTTCTTTTCCATGAGAAAAGTATATAACTTCTATACCACAAAGGTTCAATTCATAACACTAAAGTAACAATACAGTTAACAATGCTGATAACTGCACTAAACAAAAGAACAATTTGATTCCTAAATCCACTCAGTTATAAAAAATAAAATAATTTGCTAGAGTAACTATATTCAGTGTTCTAAATGTCTATTTAGTTTAGCAGGAGTGCTCCTCTAAACTAAACTTATGTTCCAATATTTCCCATTTGAATTCCAAGCAGATTTACATGTTTCACCTTATAGAGTGATTTGTAGTCATAAATGCTTTCAAACAAAATGCCCTCTTAGCTTAATCTAAATAAATCATCAAAACAACAGTCTTACACCCTTTCTATATGTTGCTTATTTTCCACTCAATAAGCAAGAAATATAGCTAATGAACACACCACAGACCACATCTTCAACCAAGAACTACTACCCCTTCCTTTCTATCCGACTAAAACAAAATTACCCACTACTTAAAAAGAATGAATAAAATTGTTCCTTACCATCAATAGCCAATTGAAAAGGCAAACAAAGTCAATTAACATATACACTGAAGAACTAAATTACTATTTTTTGATGTCTAACCATCATCACAACCAATAATAATAAAACAAACAGAATCAAAACAACCAAAAATACCCAATGCATAGAAAAACTAAATTACTAAATCTTCAAGAGCAGCCAATAATTAAAAAAACTTGTGGAACATGAAGGACCCTAAATCAGCAACAAACTCAACAATTAAAAATCACTAAATTGCAAGTCAATAACAAATCAACACAAATATTAATCACAGAATAGATAGAATCAAGACACTAAATCTGCAATATACTGAACAGCTAAACTGCCAAAGTACCAAAATTTCAAGTTAAAACCCTATCGATACAAACCAAAATCACAAAACTAACAGAATCAAAATGACCATAAATCAGCAGTTTAGTGAACAGAAAAAAAAAAAACTAAATTTCTACACAATCATCAATGACCAAACGAAACAGAATTGAAGGGCATATAAATCATCAACACTAACCATCCTGTGGGCTGCTGTAATTGACGTAGCCGTAACCAAGTGACCGGCGAGTCGCCAAGTCCCGGCAAACCCTAACCGAAACCACCTGACCAATCTGGTTGAACAGATCGTAGAGCTGAGAATCAGTCACATTCTGCTCAAGATCTCCGACATAAAGGGACGTCGTCGGGAGCTGATTGGCCCCCACATTGGCCGCCGCCGCCGCTGCAGCCGCAACTGCCGCCACACCATTAGCACTCGACACCACATTCTGCGGTTGCATCTGAACCTGCGCCATTTCGCCGATAACCCAAAATTCTTCTTTTTTTATCAAAAAAATTTAGATTTTTTTTCCTTTTTTTCTTCCCTCTCCTCTCGTTATTCAACAGCAATGCAAAACCCTAGAAAAATGAGCAAACCTGAAACCCCGAAAATAACGCAACCGAATATATGAAAAATAGAGCGGAAAAAAATGATTTTTTTTGGGATTTTTTAGTGAGAAAATTGGATAGGTGGGAGGAGAGGGAAGGGAGAGGAGAGAGATATAGAGCGGCCGCCGGAGAACGCGGCGGCGCGTGAGGACGACTGAGAGCAAAGAGTGGACGGAGTTTTAGGGTTGCACTGGGAGAGAGGACTTTTGCTGTTTGGAGCTCCGAGGTTTTTATAGTCGGGTCGATTTTATGGTAAACCCTAGTACAAATCTGGTCACGACATCTCAGCCGTCAGATCTAACTTCTGTGGGCCCATTGTTATTTACTAGGAATGATCTGACGGTTGATGATTTAGATAAGGTGGTGTTGTGGTGGGCGACCACGCGCTGTTTCTACAATTTTGAAACCAAATTGGAAAAAATATTTGTTTATATGCAATTTTAGTCAAAAACAATATAAAAATAAAATTGGATTTTTTCCAAGATGGTAGTTTGAATACATAGCATGTCTCGTACTATACGAGGCAATTTTAGTTTCGGATCAGATTTTTTGTTTTCGAATTAAAAAGATTTAGCATTAAAACATTTGAGTTGTTAAGTGTTGTTTGGAATACTATAATGTATTTTTATCCGGGGCAAGTGCACACACACTGCACTACAAGGCTTATGAGTGCACGAGGTCATGCACTTCTTCCCGATAATAGCAATTTTATTGTTCAGTATAATTTTTGTGTGAGAGTGTGTATTTTTTAGTGGAGAACTCAATTTGGGAGTTTTTAGATACGTTTGCGGGCTGAAAAAAACCAAACATAAAATTTGGCACGTAATTCTTTTGAAATGTCAATGCAATTATAGTTTTCTTTTAATTTCTCAATGAAGAGCTACTGTTTCATTTTATGAAAATTAGGGCTCGAAAAGGTGTTTACATTATAATTTATTGTATAAGTTCTCATAGAATTTTGTTTCTAGTGTGATTATGTAAAGGAAATTGGGATTTTGTATTTACAAACAATAGAAAAATAATCTCTTCAAGCCACATGATTGGATTTTCTTTTCACAACTATTTATTTTATTGTACAATCAAATTTTCGAAAATCACATTTATTAAAAGTTTATATTTGAATGAGTTGAAGATAGATATTTTAGGTTCATAATATTGTAATACTATGTAGAAAGATTTTTACCACTTTTTTTATGACAAAAAAGCAAATAACAACATATAAATAAAGTAATAAACTTAACTACCAAAAAGCACACTAATTAACAATTTATAACAATTAGGGTTTGTCACTCTTTTTTTTCTCTATGCCGTTTTGAGAGTCGACTGAGGTTGCTCTTGATTTGTAGAGCTGTGGTACTTTTGGATTTGCATATAGTATATTGTGACTTTTCTCGTTAAGGCAACGAGCTCTTACTTAGATAGCGGGTTTAGGTATTGTTAGATTTTGCATAGCGGCGGCGGCGTAGATTCGCTGTTGATTTTTTTTATCGATGCATGTGCATGACAACAACAGACGGTTGCAGAGAAGAAGTATGCGACTTGAAAGATGATCGTTCGGTCAAGGCCCTCATATCAATCTTCGAGTTTGTTGTTAAGTATGATACATACCTAATGGTGGCGAGGGGTGCATGGTTGGAAAAACTCTTCACGTGGCCGCCTTAAGCTCCAAGTGCAATTGTTATCATTTGTTCTTGCTCTTCGTGTTGAAGGAATGATTTCAGGTATTCAACTTGATTATTCATAATGTTTACGAGTTAATTATGTATTCGGTTTGTTTGGGTCGGTAGGTCTTCAAACCCATAATTTTACATCATCTTTGTTATCGTCTGATTTGAAGTGACAACCTATTAGTTTTTGTGCGGTAAAAAATCATGAAATTACCAATAACCAATCTTTGTTGCGTAAGTCTTTGTGCATCACTTCGAACAAATTCGGCAATTTTGCTAGGCACAACTGCATGAGAGATCTTAACCCAAGATGGCGAGGCGATCTGCCATTTTAGTTCCCTCACGGAAGCCATGACCAAGCCGCACTTGCCGAGCTTAGGTAGGGAGCAACTACCTCAATCAAGCACTAAATCATCTAACTTTCGAGCATCGTCCTAGTCTCCGCCAGAACCATAACCACATAGACGACATTGAAACAACATGCTTCCACCCATCCTTCAAAGCCAACGCCAAGCTTGCCCGCAAGGCTTCTAGCTCAGCCACAAAAGCCGAGGAAACATGGTTGTGAAAAGTAATAATAATTTGGATCAAAATTTAGTGGAGAGAGTTTGATTGCCTCAACAATTCAAATATTAAGTACTTGCATACAATGCAATAATCGTGACATAAATAGGTGTTCATAAAAGAAAAAAAAATCATCAATCCGTCCATTCAAATCGTACCCGTATCGTTAAAAACGTCCAATCTTAAACTAATCACTCCACAATCTAGTTAAATAAATTCACATGTTCAACAATTGGGCCACGAGTTCACTGAGTCCAACCCATGGACAACCCGTCCGTCTATCCAACTAAAACCACAAGAGACAACATCAGGTTTGAACAAGACTAACTTATTTTTATAAGTTAAGTATTTCATCCTTAACAATTTGTTTTGATCCTAGCTTAGTTTTATATGACTAAACTCTTTGTGGTTTGTATTTCCTTAAACTCCACTAACTAAAAAATATGTAGATTCATTCAAGTTTTAATAAAAGTTTTGACGATTTAACTAGGCACATTACGTGTAAACCTTCAAATCGCCAGCAACGTGCGAATTACAAATCGTTCAAGAATACATTACTCATGGTAGTTCATAAGTTGTAAAACTGTAACCCGTATCGAACAAATTTGGTTACCTATTTCAGTAAATGATCGGGTAACCACCCACGAACACCGCCATCAATAATTTTTATTTTGAACTCAACACCACCATTAATAAATAAATTGATTATTTTACAAAATAAAATAAAATAATTATTAGTATTAACCAAAATAATTATATACACTGTGTCAAAAAAAATTACATACATACACAAAATAATAGTGTCTGTTTTTCATTTTATCAGTAAAATCAGAGAAGTTGAAAGCTCAGTCATTTCCGTATTTCATTACAGCTTCTCTTTCTTTTTCTTCAAATTGCACGCACATGGCTTCGATTCCGTTGGCCAATTATCTGCTCCTCTCGCCGTCTCTTTCTCCGCAAACCACCTATACGCGCCACCATTCACCTTCTCTCCTCCTCCTCTCTTCTTCTCCTCACCGCTCTCCCCTACCGGCACGACGCCGTTTCCTATCCTCCGCGCCTCGACCGCCGGTCGTTCTCGCCTCCCCTAACTCCGGCGTCGCCAACTCGGTCCCCGTGAGTAACCCTTTTCGTAATTCTCTCTGTTTGCTTCAAAGTAACCACCTTTTCCCTGAAATTGTGAATATTTTTGCTCTTGGTCTGGACTTGTAATTTGGGGAAAATCATGATCCGTTTGGCTTAAATCTAGTAATGTTTGGTTTTCTTGAAAAATGAAATGGAAATAGGATTTGATTGTTTAACCTGGACTGGGATTGAAAATTTGAAAGAAGTTAGCTTTTGATGTTGCTGTTTTGGGATGTTGTGCTTGATTGTTGCAGACACGAAATGGGGCATATACAGTTGGTGATTTTATGACAAAGAAGGATCAGTTAATTGTTGTCACGGCTAATACAACTGTTGATGAAGGTTTTTATCAGTGATTAGGGTTTTCAGTAAGTATATTGTTTTTTGGATGTGTGCTGATTTGATCCATTTATTGCTTTTATTTATACATGTAGCATTGGAGAAGCTTGTGGAGAAGAGAATAACTGGGTTTCCTGTCATTGATGGCGATTGGAAATTGGTAATTTTGAATGGTTTTTTTACTTTACAAACACTTTTTGAGGATTTAGAAATGTATAAGACTGAATAGCCGTAAGACATGTAGATTATTACAATTATAATGCACTGCATACTACTCCGTCCGTCCTGAAATGAAGTGTCCTAATTTATTTTGAGGAAATTAGTTATGCATGAATTACCAATAATATCCCTATTATAAGTTAGTTAGAATCTCTTGAGTTTGTTAACAAGTCATTTTGGGATAGAGGGAGTACTATCAAAGTACGCATGTGTACGGAAAATGTAAGATTAATTTTTAGAGGAACTTTCTTTGAGTGCCTTGGGCAATTACCATCGCATGATTGCATGACTTAGATACTTAGATCAGAAAAGAAAAAAACAATCAGATCGGTATGGAACTCTGTTTTAGAAGTTTAAAGGATAAAATTGGGAGGGAAAGAGAAAATGAGAGGTTAATTGTCATACAATTTTTGGAAATCTTAAGAGTGGAATTTTTTTACGAGAATAAGTATTTAATTCTCGCATAGCTTTGTTATTGGAGGACTTAGTAATCAACGGTGTTCGATGCTCCCTCCATCCCAAAATTAGTGTCTTGGTTCTATATTGAGAAAATTTAAGAAGAAATTAATTAATGTTGTACATTATCTCTTGTAACCCCATGGACATGTGTTATAAGCAAACTCAAGGGATACTAGCTAACTTATTATAGCATACCATTGGCAATTCATGCATAACTAACTTCCTAAAAAGGAGACAAGACACTCATTTTGGGACAAAATGTAAGAGAAACACGACACTCATTTTGGGACGGAGGGAGTATTTTCTTTGTGATCTGTAATTTTCTTGATTGCTTTTGAAATCTGTTACCCTTTTCCATTTTGTTATTATACCTCTGTGTTCTATGCTGGTCCGTTTTTATTTATTTTATATATAGCTTTGACTCACTTTGTATACCAGGGTCTTATAGACATTTTCTATCTATGATATGTTATTGCTTCAAATATTGACTGGTTTACTATTTTGCTGCAGGTTGGTGTTGTTTCAGATTATGATTTGCTGGCTCTTGACTCCATATCAGGTTTGATAATAATTATCAATCCATGTCTGAACATTTTGTTATTTCACTTTAGGTGATGTTTATAAAGTTTTGTTGCTTATTGGTTGATGATTTTTTTTATCCGAAACATAGGGTGCGAAGTTGTTGTGAATGAAATATCTCATGTTATATTTTGGTTTTGACATCCTTTCTTTGTTGGAGGAGAATTGGTTATAGTCCTTATCTATAGTTGAAAATTTACATATCTAGATCTTAAACATTAGGTCGATTGGCCAATTAAGATATTATAACCTTTTTTTAGACTTAGAAAATGCTGGACATTTTACGAAAGAGAAGAGATGGTGCTAATGCAAACTACATGATATAGAGATACATGATTACATATTTAATAATGTAAATAAGGATTCTCTGTGACAGATTTATTAGGATTATATTTCTGTATAGTTCGTAGTAGCAATGCCATCTATTATCATTCATAAATGGTTCTCAAAATTCTGTGAAGCTTTAACGTATTAGTGCTCGTAAATGTGATATTTCATTTCATTTTCTTTATGGTATTAGGTGGTGGTCAGAGTGACTCGAACTTGTTTCCAGACGTCGATAGTTCATGGAAAGTATGTAATTTGTTTACACACATCTCCATCTTATATTTTCCTAGATAAAAGGAATATTTGATAATAAGAAACTGTCATAGTTCTGTCCATATAATGACATATTGGTACTAATTCTCGTGAAATTGGAGACCAATTAGAGGTTCTATGAACGGTTTGGCCTTAAGTGATGCATATCTGATGCCATACTTCGTATAGAAATACTAACAGTTTTTGGCATGGGAGACAGAGGAATATATTCATTACATTACTCCACGATTCATTTATCGATACATCAAGCACGGGGAATCATTTTGTGATTGTGTGAAACATCACACTTCTCTAGTAGAGGCCGTGAGTTTGAATCCTGCAGAGTTGGGTGGGGAGGGGTTTTGTAGAAGGGGAGAGCTACCCCTATTGAGTAGCTTGGTCTATGGTGCCTCCGTTTCAAACAAACAGACAAAAAATGCAATTTGTGATTGTAATGGAAGGCTACGTAGAGATTGAGAACGCCAGTGTTACTGTCGGGGGTTCAAGGAGACTAGATCCTCAGCATATGTAGGGGTCAAGTATGATTCTTGACCTCAGATATGAGTATTTTAGCTGTAGAAGAATTAGCTTTTGAAACTTACTTAGGTTAAGTTGGGCCCAGGGACCACGTCTTAGCATATGACAAGCCCCTCAAGGTGAAAGACTTGTTTTATTTCCTAGTGCCGTACAAGGCCTCGAACAGTTTTATCCTGAAAAGTTGATTTCCCTGCTTTCGGAAAATGTTTTTTTTTTTTTTTTTCTTACTTGACCACTGGAGAATGGTTGAATTCAGTGAAGAGTAGAAAACGAAAAAGGAACTATCCCAAGTCACTAACTTCTACAACCCCAAATAATAATAATAATACAAGACCTCGAACATTGTCAGCACTACTTTTACTAGATATCTAATTTCAATCCCTGGAACATACCACTCTCAACCACCATTTCTCTCTATTGTGTCAATGCTATCTGTCAGAAGAAGGGATTGCTATAATTTGTGTAGTATATTTTTGCCTCTTCAACAATTGCTTTTCTAATTTGAGTTGTGAATGATGCAGACATTCAATGAAATACAGAAGCTTCTTGTTAAGACTAATGGAAAAGTTGTTGGCGACTTGATGACACCCGCACCACTCGTTGTTCGTGAAAATACCAACCTGGAAGATGCAGCTAGGTACTTATTCTGTTTACCATTTTACCCTTTCACTCTATTTTTAAATGAAGTTGGTAACTCTTGAAGTTAAGTTTTATTACAGTGCGTGGTCTTAGAGGATTTTACAATCACAATGAACTGAATGCATATTCTTACATGTTTCTGGGGCAAAATAGGTTCTATAAAGATGCAAAAGCCAACAAAGTTAGTCTTCCTTAATTCTATACGTGCATGCAGGATATATATTATAAGTCCAAAATGCCTAAACTAATCCTTTCAATTCTAGGTTGTCACTTGGTGTCCAAGATTATACTTACTATCTCCTTTGTTTTCCATGTAAAATGTATTGAAATGAACTGTTTGGAAGCATTTTCTTGTGTTGATATGTGCATTCATATTTTGTACCATGATAAAAGTTGGAACCAAGAAAGCGGTAACTAACTCTTCAAATTTTAGGTTGTTGCTTGAAACAAAATATCGCCGACTGCCAGTTGTGGACAGTGAGGGCAAGCTGGTAAGAAACAATGAATCTTTGGTCAATCCTTTTGTACTATTACTATTTATTAGAGCTGACAATTCGTGTCCACTTCATGCTAAAGATTGACTGTGTGTTGTATGACCCATCACGAACACGACACGTGTAGTAATCGTGCAAACCGATTGAACACGGGCAGATACATTTATGAACACAAAACACGAGCATGATTCGTTTAACACGGTAACTAAATGGGCCGTGTTGACACGAAATGACTAACACGAATAGGACCTAGCACATTTGGCTTGATAGAACCAACGCGTTTGACACGACATCACCCAACACATTTGACACATTATTGATATTATTTTACAATTATACTCATAAGTGCGCGTGTCACAACACAACTAATTAATTGTGCATGTTGTGGAGACCCTACACGAATACGACATGATTACAAAATATATGAGCCCAAAACGCTAATTTTCTATCGTGTTATGACACGAATTGCCAGCTCTACTATTTATCAACCTCATCATCTGTATACATAGTTTCCAATCATTCTCCATCTCAATGTGAAAGGTCGGGATCATAACAAGGGGAAACGTCGTTAGAGCTGCTCTACAGATAAAACGCGATCACGAAAATATGAGTTAGCTTTATCGCAAAAGATTGACGTCTATAGAAGTTGGAAGCACAATGATATTGCAAGATCTTCTCAATCTTAGACTACATTTACATTGTTTGCTTGGAGATTAATGTTGTAAGTAGTTCTTGGAGTCTTTTTTCTGGTATATATATGTGTAGTGTTTGTGCTTGTAGTTATGGCTAAAAACAGCTTTTAGGCTTGAGAAACTTTTTGGATATGATGAGTTGGGAACATTAAGCGTCTGTTCCATATTTTTGTATCATAATTATGAGTATTAAAATTTTCTAATATTTCAAATCATTTTAGGTTGTCACTTTAAAATTTTCAAAACTAGTAGTACATTTTTGGAATATTGATGACAACAACGTTGGACCAAAGTTGTTAGGACTGTCAGGTTGTCACTACCACAAATTTCTCTGTGCCTGAATTTGTTTGACAAGAATAAAAGTTGATAGGTCTGGTAATGGCGCATGTGCTGCAAGAGCCGTGTTTGACCTTATCGACAAATTATGTCGATTTCATGTGAAAACAACATCTAACGTTACAAAGATAATAACAACAGAATATAATCGACTAACCTTATCTACAAATTAGGTCCACTAAAATTTTAACAAGGAAAAAGGTTCATTTTAGTCCCCGTACTATCTCAAACGTTCCATTTGAGTCCTCAAACTACCAACTG
>JAYMTF010001046.1:0-26905 GCA_036897485.1 Pelargonium nanum | reverse complement strand
TGACTTACCAAAAATCACATGTGGCACCTCCGTTAAGGAGAATGTTGAGTTAACAAACAAGCACTTACTCTACCACTTGGTGATGATTTTTTGTTGAGCTTTAAATTTTAACGTTGAGCTATATATATTGGAGAGCGTGGGACCAACTTAGCTTATCGTGAATCATGCTAACGCGTGGCCTTGTTTGATTGGAGGTTAAACTCTTTGACTGGAGTGGTGGGGGCCACTTGAAATTTGGCAACCTTTATCTTATGTTGTCCGGTTATATGAGGTGGGAGGTGGGACCCACCGAAGACGACCACTTTGTGGGGCCCTTACCTAAAAGTAGCGATTTTTGCGGTGATTCTTGTACGGCCAAAACCAGTGTCTCCCATGTTGGTTGTCATTAAAGATGACCCATTTCTAGAATTTATAAAAATAAATGAAAATGATCCATTTCTAGAATAAATAAAAAAGGGTTAATTAGTTTTACCTACCCTGGACTGAATTTTTTTTTGAATTTAGCCCTTGGACTCAAAACCATATGGATTTGGCTCTTAAAGTTTCAATTTTTTTGATTTTGACCCTGTTAACTTGCTATTGCAAGTTATTGACTGCCACGTCACCTGCATCATCCACGCGAGTAAGCCATGTCACATGTACCTCCACGTGTGTAAGCCATGTCACTGCGAGCTGCCACGTTGGCGGGAGCAAAGAAAACAATAGAAGCAAATTGTCTCTGATTGTCGCTCTTTGTGTCTCTGCAGAACAATCTTGAAACATAGAACTGGGAATGGAGTGCAATGAAGATTGATGAAAAAGGTAATATAATAAAGACCACAAAATGGAAATCTGAAATGGTTGGAAGAAGGAATAGAGGAGTGTGTGTAGGTAGTGTTGATTATTTGACACAGTACCTTGACACTATATTTGATGGCTACGTCGGCGATGCTTAATGTAATTTTGATTCCCTTTTCCCAAACTACAGCCATTAATGTAAATTTTGATTCCCTTTTCCCAAACTACAACCATTAATATTCGAAGGAGGCATCTCTATGCTTGAAAATTTTCGACACCAAAAACAGCAACAACTACTGCTACTTTAACGATCTATCAAATCTCACCATTCGATCATCAATCGAAAGCTCCGAGCCGGCGAGCCGCCGCCACCGCCGGTTGTGGCTCAACCTTGGGCCATGTGACCCATCGAACTCCGAAAAGGATGACCGGCCGCTCCTCAAGCCGGAACTTAACCCGATCACGGTCGAGATTATGCTGGAGCTCGAGAAGAAGTACGCCGCCTACTTCCGCCACGACGGTACGGCACCATGGGACACGGAGAGATGCCCAGGAAAAAGAAGGTGATGCTCGGGTCGCCTCGGTTACATCGGTGCCGGTGCAGGTGGTGCTCACTTGATTTGCACAAGACGCACCGTTTCATTTAAGAACTGTTGAAGCGGTGACGTGGCAGCTCGTAGTGACATGGCTTACACACGTGGAGGGTACATGTGACATGGCTTACACAGGTGGATGATGCAGGTGACGTGGCAGTCAATAACTTGCAATAGCAGGTTAACAGGGTCAAAATCAAAAAAATTGAAATGTTAAGGGCCAAATCCATATGGTTTTGAGTCCAAGGGTTAAATTCAAAAAAAATTACAGTACAGGGGAGGCAAAACTAATTAACCCAATATTATATTTTTCGATACAAAATATAGGTAATTAATCATTATCTGTTTTAAAGTCTAAAACTATTTATGTTCGAGATTTAGTCACAATTATGTCTCGTCACTCTTTTGCATAAGAGTTTTTAATAGAGATTGAATTTAAGAGTTCTTATCACAAATTCGACCGGCATGGACGGTAAAGTGAGCCACAATTCTTGGATAAATATTACTTTATTTTAATTCCTCTCTCTTTTAAGTATGGGTATACAAATATAACAAGTTCAAAATTTTAAATAGTTAAGGTTGGAGTCAGTCACTAAACAAAGATAAACAACTAACAAAAATCTGTTGAATTCAGGGGATCTTTATTGATGCAGGTTTGAATGTTATTCAATAGGATGTCATATTCACAGCTTTTATATTTTAGTAATTATGTGAATTTAATGGACAATGTCCACAAATTTATAAAACCAATGCAGGCATATTTACTTATCAATATAGAAAATAAATAGAGTCTAAGTATTATAAACTTAGAGTATTTTAGTTTAGAATGTGTTGCCAATTAAATCAAATTTTCTAACTTCTCAAATTCATGTTAGCTTCCCAGTTGGATTCATAATATATGAAACAAATTCCATCCTTAGCTAGGCAATGGCGTTCCAATTTCATAATCATAAAGAAATTAAACAACAACAAGAACAGAGAAAATCATAAATTTACATATAAACCTGAAAATACCAAAAACGCCATTTCACATCTGCTCAAGAGTGGTTGTTTCCATTTTCATGTGAATTCCGCTGAGTTTCTTGCCCTTCAACCTTTATCTCCGGCGGTGGAGCCTCCACCGGAATATCCTCTCTGGGGATGGACCCACCGCCTGCAGCCCGCGGTCTCGGCGGCGGCCCGATATGACCGTCGAGACAAGAGGAGCATTTTCTCTCCACCCACCCTTCCACATCGTACTGGCCGTGTCCCATTATCCGGCGGCCGGAGCAGAGCCTTCCAATCATGCCGGCGATCACGCCCAGGATGGTTATCACCGCCAGAACGGCAATCACCGCCCCGACCGACCCGTGACCGCCGTGAGAGGAGTAGGCTTGTTGTTGGGTCGTATCTGTCAGAGGCGGTGGCAGCTGCTGCTGGTCCACAGGTGTTGCAGACATGTCATCAAACCCCCTGATTTGAAGCTCAGATCCAGAAATTGCAAAATACTATCTGGGTTTTGTGGGTTTAGTTCTAAAAAATCAGAAAAATGGTATCTTGACGAGTTTTGGAGAGAAAAAAGAGGTGAAATGAAGAAATTTTCACAGAAAATTTATAATTTTTAGCACATGAGCTTTTGAAGAAACTAGACAGTTCTTGGGTTTTAAGTTTTCATATTATGTTCTTTAACTTTTATAATAAAAAAATGATTTTTGGACAAAAAAGAGAGACAATGGGGGAAAAGGAGGAAATGAGGAGGTAGTCTTTGTTAGATGTTGAAAAAGGAGAGCAAAAAACAGAGAATAAGAGGAAAGGTGTGGTGAGAGAAAGAGGAAAAGATTAACCAAAAGAGATTAAAAACAAAAGTTTTGTGAGAGAAGTGGAGCTTCCTATGGACAATGTTTCTGGTTATAGACCTCAAAGAATTTATGAAGAGCTCTGTTCTTGACTTGAAAGTGAAAAGGGACATTAGCTACAAATGGTTACTGTTTTTGAAAGAGTTTGTAGAAGTAGAGAAAGTTCATATATAGTAATGGCCCAAGCCCAGGGTCATCAATGCCAATGGAGCCTTTATGTGGGCTCTATTAGCCCCTAAAACATGTTTTTGATCCCCAAATATCCCTCTAAAGCCACAAGATTAAGTTTTTTATTATTATTTTCTTTTATGGAGAGCATAGTGGAGATTTAATTAAATATTTAAGTAATGTATTTCTCAATTTCTGATAAACTTGCTTTTATATTAAAGGTCAAAAAGTTAAATACTATCTTTTTTATCAGTAAAGTGCTCCAATAATGTTAAATCAGCAACCCAAATGGACCATGTTGCCTTTTCCAACCCCACCAATTTTGAAGAACTGAAGTATAATAGTATATCACTATGACCACTCTCTGAGTGATGAATACATGTGTAAATAATAATAATAACATGAACAACTATTACTATCTTGAAATGGGATAGCCTTTTTGAACCCCAGAAAGAAGGGAAAAGGAAAACAGTGAATACAAAGAATCAAATCTTCAAGAACATACTAAGTGTATGCATGGATGATGACTATGATATGATTCTGATAGTTCATGATACATATACAGTAGCATTTTTCTTTTCTTTTTCTTTTAGAAAGAGAAAAGACAGATCTGAATTGGTCAGGTATCTACCAGACTGTTGTTTATATTCCCTTTTCTGAATCCAAGCACTCCTTGTCCCCTTCTTTTCTTAATGTATGTCCAACAAATGGTTACTCTTGTTGTACCAGATTCAATGTGGAAAGGTTAAGGATTCACTACTATGTATGACAAAACAGGACACATAACAATAATAATGTTTGTTTGTGGGGTTGAGTTGAGCAGTGAGCACTACATCCACCACAAAGCTACCAGTAACATGCATGGTCATGACCATATTATTTATTTGTTTGTCACAGCAAGTTCAATACATACATACATACATAGAGATCTAAGTGGTTATTAGTAATTGACAGAGCCACATTTGGTTCTAATTTGGCCATTTGGTGCAGTGATGATCCCAACATTTCCAAGCTTGACCATGGAAGCTGCAAAGTCATAGTTGTAGGCATAAGGGTTCATGCTATAGGCAGTGACCATGGCTGCAGTGGCTGAATCTGACATCAAGACTTGGTCTGATTCAAGAAGACCAGTCTTGTTCATAAGGTTTGTGTAATAAGCATTGTCAAAACGGTAAGTGGATGCAGAGTCAAGAGGTGCAAGATTGGAGTTGGAAGAGTCTCTGTTGGGGCACATGCCCTGAAGATTGGAAAGAAGGGAAGAGCCAAGCAGTGTTGGATCAGGCTTCCCAGAGTCCTGGAAGTTGAACAGCCTCCTCTTGAATGTGAAACATTGTGCAAATCCTATGGTGTGAGCTCCTACATATATAACAACACATGAGAATCATTTGTCTGTCATGATTGGGCTTAAAAACAGTTATCACTGGGCTGACATGGATAAAAGCTCAATAATAGTGAAAACTTGCGCTTTTATGCTTTTAGCGACAACTTTTATGTCGCACAAAACTGTACTTCCGTGTCAAACCCCTTTCTGTTATGCACTAGGAGACTTTCCGTGACAACTCCTTTGGTGACTGACAGCACTTACTGACTTCAAACGCAATACACATTAATATATACCTGAGAGGACTACAACATCTTTGATGTCAAGACCCTTTGAAGTGAATTTGGCAGTGATGTCTTGTAGTGATTCAAATGGGGATGGTATTTGTTCATTAGCTGCTTTTTGGCTTGCTGTTGTTCCATCTCTTCTGCCTAATGAAATAGCCCAATAAGGCCCTCCTGACTGATTCAATTCAATCAACACATGATTCATCAATTAGTATGTGTATATATATGTTGCTGTTGTGTGCATGTCTTGATCATTAGTGTAGTAAATTTACCAACATGACAGCTTCTCTTGCTGCAAGAGTCAAGATATCAGCACAAGAAACAGTTTTTGGGCAAAATCTTTCGACGTCTTCTTTGATATTGTCAATAACATGATAACCTCGAAGGGAGTTGCGGTTCGGCCCAGCGTTCTTCTCACCCTTCCAGTCATCTGTGTCATCAAGTAGCACAGAAGCATCACACCCCTAAAACACACACAAAATTAGTACATAATTAAACAAAACATGTTCTATAAATATATTGTTATGTTGTAAACACAATGTAATTACATTGACAATACAATCATGGAAGTGCAATCGAAGGAGAGAAGCAGCGATCCTGGTGTCGTTTCTGTAAGCAGCCCAAACACCATACCTAACCATCATGGGCAAGCGAGGGCATGATTTGTCATAGAAACTGTAATCAAGCTGTTGGCAATGACTTGCAAGAGGACACAAAACCAACACCAAAAAGCAGTAATAGTAGTAGTACAAGGAACCCATGATCAGATGTGGGTTGATTAAGTTGCTAGTTGCTACACATTTGTGGTGATTCAAATATATTTATAAGCAAATTCTGCAACAACAACAATACATGAAAGAGAACTCATTGGTTAGTTTACAGAGTGGTAATCCCACTATGATTGCAGTTTATTGATTGTTTTAAGAGAGCCTAATGGCCACGTACGGCTGCGCCCAACCCAAAACATAACCTTAATTTGTACATTTAATTAATTATATGTACTGACATAATGAAGCAACAAAACCTTAATAGTATACTACGTTTTTACTTCAGTTGTAGTACTCCAGGTAGCTGACTCCACATCATCCTTTTGTTTGATGTGCTACATGTACAAGAAGAAGATTTGGCTGGGATTCTTTGATTTGGTACCTAATGAAGCAAAGATTGCATGGAATCTTTGTAACATATTGAAAACAGTATTAGCTAATATTTGATCACAGTAACATCTGGTTTTGTATTAATCTTATGACAGCAACCACTTTGTTCATGATTCATGGTATGTTTATTCAGTGAAATAAAAAAATGAGGAGATCACATTTGAAATTAGAACATGTGCTGGGAAAATGAATAGAAAATGGATTTTAGAGAGTGACTAGGAACTCATATCAGAAGCGCATGCAAAGGAAGTCAACCTGGAAAAGATAAGGCACACAAAGATATAAAAATCACTTATCAAGTATTGGCTGTGCAAGTGCCAAAAACTGAGAGGCTATTAAACTTATTGATATTCCAAGTAGCACTATGCATGTACAAGTGCTATTGCACTTTCAATTAATATAGTATGCTCCAAAAACAAGGTATTCAATTTGACTACAACTACTACCGTTCATGCCATTACCAGGTTTTTGTATACATCATATATAGCTAGATCCATCTTATGCTGAGTGCAATAAAGTATCTTTTTGGCTGACCTATGAAAACCATTGTGGAGAAGAGGCATTTGCTTCACCATCACAAGAAATCAAACAAAAAAAAGGAATAAAAATGAAATTTTGGCCCATGCAGGTCTCGAACCTGCGACCTTCGCGTTATTAGCACGACGCTCTAACCAGCTGAGCTAATAGGCCAGCTGGTTGAGCTATTCACAATATTTTATTTATTATTTATTACATAATTTCTGTATATAAAAAAACATATCATTTACCATAGTATGTTAGTTTATTCATGCTATGACCATCATAGATTATAATTTACTTATATGAATGAATGTTGCTAGACTAAACATGAATTGTTAGTCACTAGTACACACTCAGTGAAAGATCTCCATCTTTGGAAATTTGAGAAGCATTAAGCAACAGCCACAATAAGAATTATCATCTGACATTGACATGAGTAATATATAGTTGTCGTCAAGGTTTTACATCCTGTTTTACAGTTCAAAGCGAATCTTCAACAAAAGCTTGCTTCTGCAAGCCACTACTACACTAGACTCCCACTACCTTCTGTGTCACCTTCACATCCTACTAGCAGTAACAGGAGAGTAAAATAGAATGCTCCTTATTCAACACACTGCCAGTCTAATTAACATCTCATTGTGAGAGTAGCTTTGAGTCACATGCAACTATTTTGACCTGACCAACATTCTCTTGGCTTTCCTCATTCTTGAACAAAGCATCCTGCAAGATGAAAGTCCAAACATTGTCGCAGAATCTGTAGGTGTGCAGATGTCCCTGTAAAAACAAGGGGGGAAAGGAAGACAAAAACAGCTAAGTCTTCATGTAAGAATGATAAGAAAAGAGCCCAGAAAAATAAGGAAAAAATTCAGATAAGTTTCAACAGCTTAAGAACTCTATAATGACACTAATTGAGTTTAGCATAGGGAATCTGAGATCAGATAAGGCCCTCATACTTCTCTGTTTAGCCGCAGAAATAATTGGCAACTAATAAATCGAGAGGAAGCACATGATGAGCAATTATTTGTAGCTACCACCATGAATCAAATTTCCATGTAAATACTCCCCAAAAGACATCTCTATCAGAAAATAAAGACGAATGTGTTTGCCTAGACTAACATTACAATGGAAGCATCTACAGAACAACACTGTATCATTGAATTAGAGCGGCAGCAACACAATACAGGAGTGATTTACAGATCAAACTGGATTTGAAAAACATACAATTATTCAAATCAATATATCTAGCGTTAGTAGCAGATGCATGACATGCATATAAAGTGAGGCACCATGTTGTCTATTTTTTTTTCCAAGCTAAACCAAGAATAAAATCAAATTGTTAGACTATGGACCTTGCAGGCCTAACCAAGGTGTTTGGCACAATAACCTACCACCATGACCCCCAGTAAAATAACCGGTCTAATTCCAAAGGGATTGAACCAACACCTTGAGCACCTAACAGAGTCATAAATTTCCCCTTGCAACTGGGCCACCTGGGGTGAGTTACTATTCTTCACTTATAATAGGCATACTAGTTCTTCTCGAAACTATGTAATTAATTAATAAACACATCTAGTCATTTACAACTAATTTTTTGCTTAGAACAGTGATACGTTCTGCATACCAAACAGAACACAAGCAAATGAGGCATGGATATATCAAAGACCCAATTTTTTATAGCTAAAAGCCATATGAATCTCAATAACTCAAACTCCTTGCGAGCACTTGATATCCTAAAAACGCCATCCCTTCATCAAATATAATTATATGGATTCAGCTCCTGTCCATGCTATTTTCAACAGATGACATTTGCTATTCTTTGCTTTTAATTTTGACAATTATGCAACTTTTTTCATAGGGTTAAGTCTGCATAGATGCTAACCAACCTAAAACAATTATGCAAAATAATGAAATATATGAAAACAACAAGAAGAACCATATTTGGTAAACACAATAAAGAATGAAAAGAGAAAAAAAAATGAAGAAATCAGAACAGTCTTGATTATAATCCAGATCCCCCACTTGAGCTGCCATGACAGCAGTCTAAGATAAACCACAAGAGTACATATATAACGGAACCAGTCAATGGCAAAAAGTCTCATTCCAAAATGGCCCAAATCTGTCGACTCAATCATCTTAAATACGAATTTTCACAATTTCACATATAACTATCTTTAGTAAGTTCAAGGGGTTAAAGTTTGGGGTTTGTTTTCAGTTAAATAGTAATGGCCCAAGCCAAACATCTAGAATTAAGAAATCCTGGAGCTTTCCCCCATTACAGACCTGCTGTTAGAGTGCAACTTTGTGAGAACATGTAATTATTTTATTCCATCCCATTTGTTTTCAATTCACTTGCATGAACAATGAACAATACCCTCTGACCTCCATAACATGTGAAGAGAACCAAATTGTCAATTACCAAAAATGTACAAACCAATCAAAGATCTTTACCTTGATGGAGACCTTACTCTTCACTTGGCTCTCCAGAGCTTCAGTCATGGACTACACACAAATAGCCCATAAAATCAAAACATGCCAATTCAAACCAGAGCAACATCAATTGCAGAAACATAGTCCCAGCCGTACCTTATCAAACTGAACAAGAACTTGAATGGCAAGCTCAGGACTAAGAGTACCGCTCGAAACCATCTCGTCCAACGTCTCCGTCAGGCACATACCAATCGTTGACCTTCTGTACAGCTCGAAGGTGGCCATCCCGTACGATCTGTGGATGCATGCAAACAGCACGTCAACATGCGATTCAAAACTCACGAATTTTCAATCAAGAACATATAAGAAATCAACAATTTAGAAGCAAACAACTCGGAATTGAAGATTTTGGAGAGACTGCAAGTATTTAAAATGAAAATTAACAAAACCTGTAGAAGATTTGAAGCTTGAAAGTTACAGATTTGTTAGAGAAGATGGTACTGTTGGAGGAGAGAGTTTTGTTCCGCTAGCGAAGAATCAGAAAATTTTGAGAGCGAAGAGATTTGGGGGTTTTTATACCCTAGCTTTTGTAGTTGCAGGCTTATATAGATGCGACAGAATAAGAGAGTTGCAAAGACTAATATGCCCTCAAATTTATTTTTTTATATTTTAAAGTTCTTAGACAAAAATTAACGTGGTGCAATCAAACCATTTCTTTGTTCATTTTATTTTGGTAAAAGACCCAATTTAGTCTCCGAATTTTGATGTTTTGACCAAATTTGGTCCCTAAATTTTTTTAAACCAAAAATAGTCCTTGAACTTTTGTGTTTTGACCCAATTTGGTTCTTGAACTTTGTTTTGACCTGAAATGGTCCTTGAACTTTTGATATAAGCTTTTAGGACAACAACCATTTTGGGTCATTATTTGAAAGTTCAAGGACCATTTCGGGTCAAAACAAAGTTCAAATACCAAATTGGGTCAAAACACCAAAGTTCAAATACTATTTTTGGTTAAAAAAAGTTTAGGAACCAAATTAAGTCAAAACACCAACGTTCAGGGACTAAATTGGGTCTTTTACCTTTTATTTTTAAATATAATTATTATCACCTTGGCGATTGAGGGTCAAATACTAAAAAAGAAAAGTTATTTTGATGTATTTTTTTCCATGATAAATATTTATTTTTACACCTACCCATGAATAGAATTATACTAAATTGTCTTTAGAAACATTATTGCTTATTTACGAGTTAGTTCGCGAACGTCAAACGTCTACTGTTACACCGATAACTATCTAAAAATTGACGCGCATGTAAAATATATGTATAAAATATGCACGAGTCATCGTCTTCCATGACTTAATTGTGTTTTAATACATGTTGTGTTTTAAGTCTTCCCTCGACAAATGATGAGTTTTGAGAGCATTTTGGGTCTTCAAATGGCGTCTTCAAAAGATTTGAATCTGAGAGGCCTCATTTGAGTGAGGCTATTAATTTCTATACAACATCCACAAACCACTTTATGTTTTTCTATGTGAAATTGGATCCAAAGAGTTTGTTTTGCATGTAAACGAATAACCATCCCAGTTCTAATAGCTAAATGAATAATCCTTAGGATTCTGAATTCTCAGACATAAATATCATCATTCTGTCATAAACACAGACTAACAACAAGAAGAAAAGAACCAAGGAAACAAATATATCTGAGGTAACAGATAAATTAATGTAGCAACAAAATATCATTAATTGGAACAAACTACACCATAACAAAAACAGCTTAGAGCTTCCAAATCCAAACCCAAAACATCATACAATTGTAGAATGGCATGCTAACAACTACTAAGTAGCAACTAGTACAATAAACTCATGTACTAAGTAAACAAACTCCAAAACCATCATATAATAACTGGCTACAAATTACTCAAAAACACAAAATATTAATTGAAGTAAGAAAAAGAAAGTGCAGCACATGGATCATGGATCATCCTCCACGGCTCTAGTGCTAATGCTCAAAGGCTTTCCTCGTCCCATGGTGAAACCCCTCGTTCCATCTGGCATTCTCGGACCCTTTGAGTTTAGTTTCACATGAGAAGCCTCACATTGCATTCCACACGAGGGTGATTGTGGAGACGGAGCAAGCAATAGTCCACGCCCCCCGTGGCTTTGGCTGCGTCCTCTGCTCTTCCCGCGTCCTCTCCCCCATCCCTTCTTCGGCCCCAATGAGTTTTCTTCACCCTAACAATAAACATACTTATGTGCCTCAACATAAATGCATAGCTTAAACTAAGTTTGTATGTAAGAGAGTTAATTGAAACCTACATTGTTCTCCAACACTGATGGCGCGCTATTTGGCTGAGCAAAGTCTTCTCCGGATTCAGGGTAATCATCATCGTCTAAAAGTCCATCAAAGTCCGACTTTCTGCTCTTCAGAACAGATTTTGGCTGCATATATGTACGTTTTTACATTGGAAGAAGTTAACATATATGTTAAGCTCATCAAGTATATATAAAGACTCCAAAAATGTAAATGTAACATGCATACCGAGCGTCTAAGCAGCAGCCTTACACGAAGCCCTTTTCTCCAGTTTCTTTCGTCATTTAGTTTCTCAACCTACAGTGAGGTTAGTAAAATTAAGATCTCAACCCGCGCTGATGCAACATGTAGATTAAGAAATCAAGAAACGGAAAAGAGTACTACTCATTCACATACCGCTTTCTCAGCAACATCTGTGGACTCATACTCCACAAGTGCATGGAGCTTTACGAGCAAAGAAATAAGAGAAATTTAGTATAAGTTAAGTATTAGAAACAGCAAATTGATTTTATTAGTACAAGATTCCTCCTACCTTATTACTGATTACATAATCACTTTTAGATCGAGAAGAATTGGATTCCTGAGGATGGCATATTCGTATTGATTTCACACTGTCCATATATAACATAGCAACAAGATCAGTTTATATATGTCCAGGCATAAGTAGTATTGTGTAGCTACAATAAGAAAGTATTCATTCCTACCTCCCGACAACAGAAAAAAATTTCTCGAGGTTTTGATGAGAATGATCTTCAGGCAAATTCTCTGCGACAACAGTTCGAGACTGCAAGGAAAATGAAAGAATACTCCATTGGCATAGCATCAATGTGAAGAAATATTTAACACTTTCAATTCAAGCCATACCTGCAAGTCCTCTTTGTCTTTCTCTGTGAAAGAATACTTACGTTTGACCTTCTTGCCATCGCTGCTTACGACCTTCACATCATATACATCATAGGACAATATATAAGAACAATATGATCATCAATCACTATATATATTTCTATTAGTAGGGGGCTTAAACAAGACTTACAAGCTTCGAAGAGGACTTGAGTGCTTGGGTGATCAAATGATTATTAGTGACAAGGGACTTGATCTTCTTTGTGGATGCAATTACTGCTATTGGAACTGTTTTCCACAATATTGTCATTCAAACAAATTCATTTCAATCAGTGGAAGCGTAAGGTTGATCCATTTATATATCTCGATACATATATCATGCTTGCTTATTGCTTACCGTAACCTTCAGGATCCTTGTTTATTTGTTTCACCAAAGACTCATTTGCAACCAAACTCAGGTCACTGAACTGATATTCCACCTATTAACATATATCAACATAAACCACCATTTGAATCAATTAACAAAATGTGCAATAAAACCGAATAATTGAAAAATTACCAAAATGAGACATCAAGAAACATACATTTGGAATAATTGCCTCTTTCTTTCTCAACCATTTCAAATTGACTCAAAATAACTTGTCCATAACACTTAAAACCACCCAAATCCCTTAATCCCAAGTCTTTGTACCCAAAAACGACCAAATAAAAGAAAAGCATCTCATGGAGAATCCAAATCCAACCAATGCTACAAATCATATTCTCATAACAAAAACAAAATTACCTGCTTGACGATCTTTTGGCGAAGATCATCAGTGAGGATACTATTCCTGGAAGAGTCGGGTACGGCGACATTAGAATTGGGGAGAAAATAGGTTGCAGAATCTTGTTCCCCAACATAAAACCAATCAGAGGAAGCAGCGCCACCGAGAAACTGGAAGCAAGGATAGATATAACCCGAGATAGGGACCTGCTGGGAATGCGATCTAGGGACAAATTCAGGGGCTTGGGCATTGAATTTGAAACCACTACTGCTGCTGCTGCTACTACTCGGCTTCATCTCCATCTCCATCTCCATCTCTGGAATTTCTTGAATCTTAACCTCCTCAGCTTGAGCCTGAGCCATAATGCTTCTTTATTTTTTTTCTTTTTCTCTTCTTTACTCCAATATCTAAAAATCAATCTCTGTGTCTCTCCTCACGATTTGTGTTTTGTTTTTTTGTTTTTTTGGGAGCTCTATTTTCTCTCTCTCGCTCCCCTGAAGTTTAGTAACTGATTCGTTATAATGAATCCACGTTTGGCGCCAAAATATGAGAGAAAGAGCCACATCATCTACTCAAACCTCCACAAATGACCGTTGCTTGTATTGTGGGTACGTTTGACTGCTTTTTCTCTATACTTATTTTTTATTTTTATTTTTCACTTCTCAGCAGGGTTATTTGGTCATTTTGCATTTAATATTTATAAAGAGGATGGTGTTTTAAAAAAAATCATTAGATGTGAATATTTTTACACAAGTATAATGGTTTGTTAGTGAAATATTATAATTACTTGCTACTAGCACATTCAAATTTTCGTATTTTGAAAACATTTCATCTTGTCGCATTGGCAATATATAAAAATTATCATTTCAATATGTTATCATATAATCATTCAATATTTAAAAATATTTATCATCATATTACGTAGGTTATTATATTTAATTTTCATTTTAATAGTTGTTGCGATGGGTTATGTCAAAGTAAAATTCATAAAAAGAATATAAAATATTTATGTTTCTTTCAACTAGATTATGAGCAACAACACTTATCTTAGTATGTGAGGTTGGTAGCAAACTCATATGCTATAACTCATATACACTCGTTAAGGTTTTGAATCTAATGGATTTATTGCGACCATTTAGAGACACAACGACGCAATATTAAAGACATATACATCACATTTACTTTAGCCTTTAATGGTTGATGGTATGGGGGCAATATGGGAAGTTCACAATGCTTACTACTCTCTCTCCTTCCTAGTTATAGGAGGTAGCTTGCTCCACTTCCATAAGCAGTACAGAAGCTCTAATTGAAAGTTGGTCATTTTCACTAAACATGCAATATTATTAAAGTAACTTTCAATATGATGTGACAACTCCTCAAGATAACAATTAGTGTTACTGAACAAGTACTAAACAATCTTCACAACATTGGGTTTGATGATATGAACATGAATTTGATCACCCAATCAACAAGATTTTAGTGTTGGATACATAAGAACATGAAACTTTGATTTTTGTTTGTGTTTTCTGGAAAATACAATTTCTGGCAGCCGGAAAATATAACTGACTGTTATTTGAGTGGGAGAGTTATGGGTGATCAATCCTTACACCATAGTAGGCATATACAATCCTTACCCTATAGCAGGACTTCATTTTCTAATGTTCTTCCAATCAATTTATTGCTTTTCCTCAACAGAGCTCTACTAAACTTCAATATACACTTTTGAGATAGGGAGCTCTCACAGGTTTCACAAAAATCTAAGTATATAACATTGTTCAAACCAGTGGCTTCAATAGACCTTTGTATGTAGAAGCATTTCCTCTTGTACTTAATCAACTTCATAGATGACATAACACGTAACAAAGTAATTAATGGTGGAAAGTAAGTATAACCTTCATAATCCGGGTAAAACAGCATCGTTTCTTTGATGCTATGATGTTTAATTAAAAATCTCGTATCAATCCCAAGAGAACAAAAACTCAAGTTCAAGCCAGAAGGGAAACCTAATCCTGCAAAATTTCAAAGCCTCTTACATCTCTCTCAGTATGTATAATGTATTATTTTCATACTCAAAACTCCTCCCATGTATACTATAAATCTGCAAAACTCATGGTGGATACACTCTATACAGCATTTTTCATGGGTCTGTGAATGTGACTTTTCCAGCTATAGCTCTCAGATTTCTCATCTTCTACATCATCATCATCCATGCTGTCACTGCCAGTTACGGAGCCAGCAGGTGTGCCTAATTGGAAGGGACCTTGGGGAGAATCAGACTGAGAAGCGTTTGCCTTTGAAGATTCCCCGCATTGATCTTGGGGCATCCACAAACCCCCCAAAACAACAACAGATTGGTTTGCAGGGGTAGCTCCCGTAGCACGTGAAGCTCTACGAGTATGAAGTCTGTATTTCTGCAGATGATAAGGTATCTCCAATCAGCATTACTGTCAATATCCAAATTCTATAGACACACAATCCTCTAAAACGCGGTCAATCTCTTGCATATAACCACACAAAGAAACACACAAAAATGCATGATATGACTTCTTTCCAGAATAGCATTCTGTTCTCCTTCAATTCTCACAGGAACAAAATAAAAAAAGGAAAATGAAATCATGAACCCACCTGCAAATGACTCTTCACCTCATCATTTGTGAGACCATCAACTTGCATAAGTTCTCTAATCTGCTTGGGTGTGGCTACTGCAAAAGATACAAAGACCAAAAATAAGATAATGCAAAGGAAAATCTGCAAGTTATTAAAAAAGACCTCTCAATCTCTCATCTATCAGCACAGAAAGTACAATTAGTTTTAAGCTTCCAGATGGCTGTTTAATGTCATACTAGATCAAATTTCTTATCACTATGTATCTAATGAATCTCCTCGTATATAAAGTTCCATTGCCAAGGATAAACAGAAAACAAATTCAAATTTCAGACTTCTTACATATGATTTCTATCTTGAAAAAAGAAATAGGGTATTGGTTCTAATAATTTCCATCTGTGCGCATCCAAACATTCTATGACCAAATTCCACACTATGAATGTTATCTATGAAAAAAGAAAAAAGAAATAAACACAAGAATCCATTCAAATGTTTAGTGCAGCAGAGCTATATTCTTCACTCAGAGTATAAAAACTAATATAAGCTCCAAAATTGTAAAAGCAAATTACACTGTGATCTTCTTACCTTGTGAACCACCAAGCTGTTGCAAGGCATTCACAAAACGCCGGTGCAACTCTGGTGACCAGGACCTCCTTTGTTTCCTGGCAGTTGGCGACTGCAGTGGCCCGGCATGTGAGCTGGATTGAACATCAGTAGCACGACAGGAAACTGCTCTGCTACAGCTAGTTTTGAATCCACTAGAACCTGATTCTTCTCTCAAATTCTTTCTGGGTGTGAGTAGAGAAAGGCCAGGAACTGGTAACTCCTCCCTTTCTTCCTTTGTCCCCAGCGGAAAAGGAGAGGAGGGCCAAAAAGCCCTTCCCCCTCCAGTTCCCACGTTACGCTTCTTAATCGCAAATGCATCCACTTCTGCTGTAATTTTAATCTCTTCCTCATTTCCCTGCCACAATAACACAAAAGCATTTCAACCAATCACTTAAATATCTTAGAAACACAATGGTTTCAACTTTCAACCTTAGAACATCAAGTTGTATCCATGTTCTAAACAATGTCTTGCCCACCTTATTTCCATTGGACTTAGGAGGATCAATGGATCGATAATCGTACAACTGAAAAGAGCTCATCCAGTGCTTCTTATCTTTCCATTCTTTTTCTTTGCTAATTCCTTCATTTTCACTCAGCTTCTTCATTGGAATGAATTCTTCTAGCACTGGTAGTGATTCTGGTTCAGCCTTTGGTACCTTGAACTGCAATGACTCACTCTTTAAGGCCAAAATTGCTACAACAACCATAACAACAACAGAACAGTACAAAACAAGTCAGTTAAAATAAACCAAAAAATCTCCGGAATATTGAACTGAGACACGCCCATTGATCAAAATCCTTGAAAAAAAAAAACCCAGCTCCAGAAATTGAATTCAATGAACACCCATTAATCAAGACAATCAAAACCAGAAAACCCATATCCAGAAATAAATAGTTCTCTCATAAACTTATTGGAAGATTCATGATTAAATAAAATTGAAACCAACCATCGTGTAACAGAAGCATGCACAGAGGAAGCTCGCGCTTGAAGGCGTCGATTTTCCTCATCTCCTCTTCCAATCTCCTGACGAAATCATCTAGCTTCGTGACCTTGTCGGAGCCATTTCCGATCATCGACAGCTCCTTGAGAAAAGCATTGATCGTTTTAGGAACAAAAGTGGGTCTAATATTCAAGCTCAGTTCAGGTGGAAGCGAATCCATTTCTCCAAAACAAACAACAAATTCAGATCCTTTTGTCCTCTAATCTTAAAATAGATTACCAAGTTTATTTAACCAAAACGAATCATAGAAAATTGGGAGAAAAAGAGAGAGAGTGTGTGAGATCTGTATATATATAGAGAACGAGAGATTGTACTGTGTAAGAGAAGAAAAAAAAAGAGAGAGAGAGGTTTTGGTATATAGCGAAAGCGAAATTGAAAGGCGAAGATTCTGGTGTTGGCGAGAGAGAAGGATATTCAACAATCGCTACAACAAAGTCCGTTTCGGGTCGCCGCATATCCTATCCGAGTTAAGGAATTTACGTTAATACTCCATTAATGTACCACTCATTTTTATTTTTCTTTCCCTTCACGTTATTTCCTTTTCATTTTTATGTTTGTATTGTCAATTTTTTTCTACAATAAAATAATATATATTTAATAAAAAAATTTATTCCCTTAAATATAGGGTCTCTCACATAATATTTTTCCATAATTTTAATTAATTGATACATGATATTATTATAATTCATGCCTTACTAATTTATTAAAAATAATAATAATAACCATTTTACAACATTTAAAAAAAAATTGTTTACACCCTTGTAAACGGCTATAACATGTAACCAACGTCATGTCAACAAATTTGTCATGTCGTTTTTTAGTTTAATGGTTTTGCCCATGGATTTGACGAAATTTTGATTTTAGCCTCTAACCTCAAATCTTGTTTGTTCTGACCCTTAAACTACTTATTGTTTTATCCATTAAAGTAGTAATCGATTGTCACATCGTTACGGTTGTATGGAGGAAGAGAAGAAAGACAGAGGCAATGATGTGACGCTCTAGAGACTGGTTTTGCGCGTGAAAGACAGGAAAGACAACTCAAATTGATCAAATTGAACAACAACAAAAAAATTAATAGGAGCAGACAAGTGAACAAATTTCGACAACGCAATTTGGTTCAATTACAAAATCATGCACCTCGTATTCCCAAAATTAGCGAATGCTGAGAACTAAATCGCTCAAATTCTTCGAGAAATGAATTAGTTTGGCGCTAGAACAACAAGAAAAAAATGACGTATGAGCAAATCAAATTAGACACATAAGAGAGAGAGAGAGAGAGAGATAGGTTTTAGCAAAAGAAATGTCATTTTTGTAGAGAGATAGAGGTACACAAACTTTGACTCAATACTCAATTTAGTACACGAAACTTTTAAAAAACCAATTTGGTACACTGACTTTTGATTTTTACCTAATTTAATACATACTGTTATCTCAATTTAACTGAGCCTCGAGTGAGGCTAAGGGCCTATTTCAGTCTTTCTCGTCTGGGGGTCCTCAATTACTGAAGGAAAATGGGGGTAGAAAGGAGGGGGAAGTAGGGAGATGGAAATGGGGAATATATTTGATTGTGGTGTTTGTCTCCGCACAGATGGAGCGTTCAAGCACAATAATGCTGGGGTGGGATGGGTGTTAACTGTGAATGGAAAGGAGGTGGCGTGTGGGTGTAAAAATATTTTGGCAGGCTCCTCGTTTGAGGCGGAAACTTTAGCTTTGCAGTTTGGAATACTCTTCTGTGTTCGTTATAATATCTCTCCTTCCTACATTGTAACTGACTCAGCTGATCTTTTCAGGTGTATCCGCAAAGATGAAGTCGACCCTTGTGCCAGCTCCAATATCATTTCAAATGTCAAAGCTCTTTTGCTAGTTTTTTTAATCTGAGTACTCTTAAACTTGTTAATAGAATGTGGATAGGTAAGGCTATGATTTGGCTGTCCAAGTGGTGGCATGATGATGTAAATTTTGCTTGGTATTAATATATATGTCAAGTTTTTCAAAAAAAGCTTTAACTGAGTCATTATATGTTACAAATGTGGCACTTTCGGAGCTGATGTGACATTCGGATTAATGTCATCATTAGTACATGAACTTTGATGCAATACCAAATTTAGTACACAAAACTTTGATGAACTTTGATGCACCGTTTTTGTGTACATGAACTTTGATTCGATAAATCGCACCGTTTTAGTGTTTCAGAAGAAGACGAGTGACATGGCGATCAAGAGATGACATGTCGAGTGACGTGGTGGTGCGTGAATAAAAATACACACCATTTTGTCCTCGTTCGGGAATAAAAATACCTCCTTTTCAGTTCTTATCTCCACCCTCTTCTTCGTCAATCGTCGTCGTCTCTCTGTTTCTCACCAAGGCAGTTTTTGGATAAAACTTAACGAAACAGACACAGCGACCCAACAACCAACACAGATTCGAAGTAAGAGAGGTAAAAAAAAAAAGCTAGCTTTGTTCACGAGAACTCTATCGTCTGCTCTGATGTGGCAAAACCCATTTGGGTGGTTGTGAGAGTAAAGCAATCACGGGCTCGAACCCATTCCGGTCTCTTTCCACCTCCTCCGATCGAGTGGTCCACGCTTGCCATTGTCTTTTAGGTAGTAGAGCTGCTCCTGATTATGTGATTCCTTTGCTGGACTGTATCTTCTCGGTCTCTTGAGGGATGGATCGGCCGGCGATCACGGTGGGGCCGGGGATGGACTTTCCCATCACGCACGAAAGCGATCGTTACGAGCTAGTGCGCGATATTGGGTCGGGGAATTTCGGGGTGGCCAGGTTGATGAGGGACAAGCAGACGGAGGAGCTTGTGGCTGTCAAGTATATTGAGAGAGGTGAGAAGGTTAGTCTAATGTTTAATTGGGTCTTACCTTATTTTTTTTGGGAGGTTCATTTGGTTAGTGTTTCTGAAAATTGAGTGGTTTGCTTGTTTTCTAGTGTTTTTAGTTTTGATGGGCTCTTAATATAATGTCTGATAGCTTGTTTTTGGTTCTTGGTTATTTCCATCTTAGCTTGATGGGCTTTTGATATGGTGTCTAATTGCTTTTTTTTTTTGGTTTGTGGGTAATTGGTTTCTAGTTTAGCTTATGGATTGCATTTAAGTGGGTGATTGAACTTCACTGAGCTCCTCTTGTTCTTGTTCAAAACAAGTGGGATTTGAGGGTTCAAGTTCTTACAGTGTTTAATTTGCTACTTTGTGGATGTTAGTTTTTGATTAATTTATTGCCAATATTTGATTATTGATGGGATCTTAGCTTGGTGTTTAAGTGGTTTTTACATTTTTTATGTTCCATTCAGATTGGTTTTTTGGCTTATTGGGACATGATGTGAAGGAAATTGTTCGTTGGGTTATGGGTTTCTGAGGATCGATAATGGGATAAAATTAGACTTTGTTGTTCTCAGTGCTTTGGCTGGTTGCCTAACTTTATTAGGAAAAAAAGAAATTACATGTTTTTTTTTGGTAAAGGGTATCCTGATTCCTGACTTTAAGTTGCACTTATGGATTTGTCAACTTTTCTTATTGTTAGATGTTAATTTCAATAGTTGATTAGAAAGTTACATTTGTTGAAATGATTCTTTTGCTTTGTTCCAATAATTTGTAGAAAAGAGTTAATAAAATATTACAATTTTGGAGTGACAAAAATAAGGAGATATTAGTCTGTATCGTAAAATATTGAATTCACTCTTTTGTATGTCTTGATAAATGTAGCCTTTATCATTTGTTTTAAAATAAATAAATAAATGTAGTCAATATTACAAATGCTCCCAAATTGCTTCTCCACTTCCTCCCTTGAATTTTTATGGAGGTGGTTTCACATCTTCTTAACTGGTTTCAACTTTTTCTTTCGGCTTCTCACATATTACTTCAGCAATTGTGTAGTGTTTTTTCTTCTTCTTTAACCTATTGTTTTTCTTGCGTTTATGGAGCCATATTTAGCATGTAATTTCTTTACTCTCGTGTATTTGAAATGGTTTGATATGGGTGCCACTCACATCCAACATGTACTGATTTCAATCTGTAGCTGGCAACTAACCAAAAAGAAAAGTCTTGGCCAGTAGGGTAATTAATTTCACACTCACGTAGGAATACTCCTATTACTCTTTAGAATAACTAGTAATACAAGATATTAGATATGTCCCCATTGCAAAAGATGAATCCCAGCTAATTGGGAAGGGAGCAGGAAGAGGCCCCTAAACTAGGGGCTGTTATAATAATAAGATCAGAACATAACCCTTTGGTCATACTTGGTGGGCACGAAACAAAGGAATAATAGAGAACTCAGTCTTAGGTTTCCTAAGTACTATGTATAGGTGCAAAAAAGGATCACTCTAATATCTATATACTTTAGTTAATGATAATCGCATACGTAGGGTAATTAATTTCACATCCATCTCTCTAAACTGTTGTTTCATCAATTTCAATCAAATTAAACAAACCCGTCAATCCATAACTTGAAATTTTCAAATAAGAACTACCCGAATTCCAAGGGTTGCATCTTTATGAATTCAAAATGAATATCGGATCAATGAGAAGAAGGCGGTAAAAAAGGTATGGAATAAGTTCTGTAGACGGGTTGGAATGAGATTGGATCAGCCAGGAAACTAAATTAGAAGAATTGAAGAGGGTTGCAGGGTAAAGAGAGTAAAGAAAACAGTATCTTTCTTGCCAACTGTTGTAAATATTTTATTTTCAATGTGGGCCCTCTTCATCAAGATAGGAAGTGGAGAAACAAAAGTTGAGCATTTGCATTTAGTCGTACTTTTGTCCAAAGAGAATCAAGAAATGGATGATCAATTGTGAAGGCCATTGAAATGACTTGCGTGAATTTTATTTGTTAGAGTTTGATAGGATCTTAAAAGATATAAACTCTTGATAACTTTTATTTTTTTGTTGTCAAGGTGCCATGAAAATATGATATTGAATCTGGTGTCCTGAGTTTCGTTTTGCTTTCCAAGAAGAAGAAATACCGTAGCTAAGCCAAATGATTGTACTTTTTAGCTGATAAAAAGTTTTATTTTGATTACTTTTTTTTGCGTATTCCTCTCATAGCATAATTGCAAAGATTCACATTTTGATTTCTTATAGTTTCTTGTAAGTTGATGTATTCTGGTAAAAGCATTTGTCCAATTGTCCTTTGGCTTACACCATGATTGGATGAGATGGCAACATTTGTGTACCACTGTACCCATAGGTTTTGATAAAGTAGCAGGAGTTCCTTATAACAAAGAGGTCCTGGTAACAAGATATCCAAGAAAAAGGGATGTTGATGACTTGGTAGATTCTTGAAGCTAAGGAATTGTTCTGGAAAAGAGATAACTTAATAGCTGCAATGCCTTCAAGTTTCTTGTTTGCTATAATGTGGCACAACACCTAAGTTATTTTTAGCAATTTTTCAATAAAAAAGACTTCTGTGTTTTTCTGGCTTTCCTAGTTTGATTTCTAAATTGTTTCATTACCCTCATAGAGTTTTGTGTATCACAGATAGATGCAAATGTACAAAGGGAAATTATTAATCATAGGTCATTGAGGCATCCCAATATTGTCAGATTCAAAGAGGTATGCTCATTAGTTGCATTCTAATCAACTTCTGCTCCTTAGTAACATATATAATTCATATTAATAAAATTACAGGTCATATTAACACCAACTCATCTGGCTATTGTGATGGAATATGCATCTGGAGGAGAGCTTTTTGAGCGGATATGTAATGCTGGCCGGTTCAGTGAAGATGAGGTTTATTTTTTATACATTAATTAATATATGTTTGGTAATGATCCTATTCTTTGTAATTTATTCTGGGCTGCAATGCAGGCACGTTTTTTCTTTCAACAACTTATATCAGGAGTGGGCTACTGTCACGAAATGGTAAATGAATAATTTTGCCTCCAATTTTTATTGTTTACCCAAAAAAGTATACTAGGTGACTGATTTTTATCTTGTTACTGCGTTGCTTCTATGAAGCAAGTGTGCCACCGTGACTTGAAGTTGGAGAATACTTTGTTAGATGGAAGCCTTGCTCCTCGCTTGAAAATTTGTGATTTTGGATACTCCAAGGTACTAGTCACCTTTAATGGTTTTTGCTATTTTGTTGTGATATTCTGGGGCCTGTTCGTAAGACCTAACTGTGGTGCTTTTTGCTATACACTAGAGGTTTTTCTGTTTGGTTCTTAGTGAATTCATTTTATGTATCGTTTGCTTATATTGGACATGTGTTCATTTTTTGTGCCATCCCTCTTCTCTATTGTAGTGATACTTAACAATAAATTACTTTTCAGTCATCAGTGCTGCATTCACAACCAAAATCAACTGTTGGAACCCCTGCATATATAGCTCCTGAAGTATTACTGAAGAAGGAATATGATGGCAAGGTAATATTTATTGGATTTAGTTAATTAGTAATTAAAAGTCCTCTCTCTCTCTCTCTCTCTCTCTACTGTTGGTCTTCTGAATGATCTCCATTTCTAAGTTAGTTGTTTTTCCAGAATGCTGGTAATGTAATTTTTGGTTCCGTTGTTTTGCACTTCTTATCTTAAATTTCACTACTGAGTTCAAAATTATGAATCACTGCAACAATACCCCATTTAGGTATATAATTACCAAACCCATTCGGATCCATATCAGAAACCCAGTTCTGAAGAGTGAAGGCATATTAATTTTCACAATCTATTGTGGAGTCTGCCATGTTCCGTGATTAACAAGGAACATATGGGAGATTTATATTTATATAAGTGGGTAGAGATGAAGCGCAAGTAAAACCAACCAATCCCCATCAAACATCAATTGAGAAGCATTAATGTATAATTTCATAGATTCTGTCCTTTGTAGTTTAAGATACCATGCACACAGGACTTCACAATCCTTTACATGTAACTCTTACTGATTCAGAGAAGTACAATGCTATTCCAAGTGCTACTCTTTTCCTCATTTTTTGTTGATAGGAGAAAATATCAGGTCACCAGGGGCATACTCATTAGAACCAATGAAAACGCCTTATAGGTCACTAGTCCTGAAGAGGAACTGAACAAAATCTTATGCTGCTTGTTAGTGTGCTTGTGCTGATCTGCTGTCCCCATTAAAACTGCAATGATGTGATTTTAGTTAACCAACTACAGCAGTCTATCTTAATTTTGAAGCGGTAGTGTTAGTGCGCAAATATATTATGAGGAATGAGCTGATATATAACGGCTTACGGTAAACATATATAGTTACATAGTGAAAAGTTTATTATAGTAAGAAAGAAGATATTTAACAAATAACTGCATAAAGTGTTAAAAAATTAAAATTTTATGCTGTTGATAAACTCTTTCTCATAAATGAAGCATCCATGATTATGAGTAGGACTGACTTGGACAAAAATCCAGGCTAACATGAGTTCTGCTTCGAGTAGGTCTCTTTAACGTTCCTGCATTCTTCTTATTCAATGTTTCATGATGTCCCCCTGCTTTATATGTATCCAGATTGCAGATGTGTGGTCATGTGGGGTAACTTTATATGTCATGTTGGTTGGTGCATACCCTTTTGAAGATCCTGATGTGCCAAAGAACTTCCGCAAGACGATACATGTATTTTTCCTTCTCCTTTTCCTCTTTGTTCTAACTGAATGTAGGTGTGGTAAATAGAAAAATTATTTTACTCATATTTGGTTGTCTGGCAGCGAATTTTGAATGTCCAGTACTCCATTCCTGATTATGTTCATATATCTCCTGAGTGCAACCATCTAATCTCAAGGATTTTTGTAGCTGATCCTGCAAAGGTTAGTGCATTCTGTCATTTTTGGGTTCGTAGGCATCTTTTTGTTCCCAGATATTCATATTGGTTACTTTTCTGTTGGAGTTTCATCAATTAATTTGTTATTTAAGTTTATATTCTTTTTCTTTTTTGTTATTGTCTATTGCTCATTCTAAAGTAATGGGCGTACAGCTACAGTGCACTCAGAGCCAGATGCATGCATGTATTTCGATCATTTCATTTCCACATTTACGAAAAGATACAACTTACAACTATTGGTTGACTATCTCAGCTTAATGTTCATTTTGCAACAGAGGATAACCATGCCTGAGATTAGGAAGCACGAGTGGTTTCTGAAAAATCTTCCAGCAGATCTCATGGATGAAAACAACACGAACAACCAATTTGAAGAGCCTGATCTACCGATGCAGAGCATTGATGAGATTATGCAGATAATTGCTGAGGCCACCGTACCCACCGCTGGCACCAACAGTCTCGATCCTTATCTGACTGGCTGCCTGGACATTGATGATGATATGGATGAAGACCTGGATACTGATCCTGATCTTGACATCGACAGTAGCGGAGAGATAATTTATGCAATGTGATAATTGCAATACCCGCCAGAATTCATGGGTGGAGGAATGAGAACACGCTGGCTTCTTGAAACGAGGTAGAAATGTTTCTGGATTTTTTGTATGTGCCTTTGTTTCTGTTAATATATCACAATTTTAAGTGATCTGCTAGTCCGTATTGTTTGTTTCGCTGCTCTGCTCTGAAACGGCATATATATACTGGATTTTATACAAGTGCAACAAACAATCATACTATCTCTTGAAGTGTAATATATTAGGCTGCTGTGCTTCTTCAGGAGGAATGGTTTTGGATTATGAACATTGTATTACTTAAAGAACCAATCTATGTAATGCCAAATTCATTTTATATAATTTTAGTTCAATACTAACCATACAATACATAGATACGATAGGCTGAAGTGTCATGTTAGACATTAGTTGTACATAATATAATTTGACATCTCCATGTTTAGCGGAAAACATGAAATTGCATTTTGTTTCTGGATACTAGCTCAAATATGCAGATATCGCCATCCTTGAGCTTGTTATCGCGCACAAAGGCACGCCAACCTCCGCAGATATTGTTCCTGTTACAACTGTAAGTACAGAACACCTCCCATGATTTCCCATCTTGATTTTGGAGAGTAATCTTCGTTTTGTCTCGAGTTAGGTGAGTACTAGAAAAGGAATGTGGAATGGGCTGCACATAACATAACATAAACACAATGACATGGGTGAGAAACTACTTATGCACAATAGAAGAACATATCATGAATGGAGATGCACTTACTAGGATAAACACCCTCTCTACATAATTTGCTTGCATACGCATCCAGAAGTACGGCAAGTTGGAGGAAAATGGAACTGGCAAGTCTGTGTTTCTGGTATTCAACCTCCTTTCAGTGCCTTTCTCTTGGGAGATTGGTATCTGATCTTCTTCTTCTTTTATCTCCATCAGTTGGCTTTCTTTCTTCTTGCTGGTGTTTTTGAGCCTGTCTGTGTCACCAAGATCTTGACCTGTTGCATTTGAGAGACCATCATTGACAGAGAAAGCTTGTTTGTTTTGCTTACCCATGGACTCTTTTCTGATACTTGCAACATTGATCCGTTCCAATCCGTTTTTGTCAAAGATTTGTACTTGGAAACAGGTAGCTCCGTCGTAGCTGAAAACCAAGAACTCGCCGTCCCCTAAGGAGTTGTCTCTCACAAACTGCTGCCAACCATCTCCCAAGTACATGCTCCGGCTGACCTTAAACGGTTTTACTTGCCAATGATCCCCTGAAGGTCCCTTCAGGGTGATTCCCTTTGAAGCTTCTTCTGAGATCAAATCGACAAATTGTGGCGGGGGCAGCTGGAAGTGGTTTAAAACGAGAGGGGAACCTAAGCAC
>JAYMTF010001045.1:0-26924 GCA_036897485.1 Pelargonium nanum | reverse complement strand
GGCCTTGCGGATGCGTATGCGGATGCTGGTTCTGAGCCTCATTGTTGCCGGGCGCAACACTAAGCCATTAATGAGGTGGTGACACCTCATTAAAATACTTGTATCCGGGCGGGTCGCTCCGCTCCCACCAATTCACTTGGGTGGGTATAAGTGAAAAATATGAGATGTCATCACCTCATTGGCTTGGCTTAGCCTAAGCCAAAAATTATTTGGCTCATATTCCATTTACACTTTTTAAAAATATATATTTACTTTATCAATGAAATTAGCATGACTATAAATATGATTTTGAAAGCAAAAGAGAAGCCATAATCAAAGGAAATTAAGCTGTTTGTTTAGAATTCTTCCAAAAGATGTCTTTATGTCATATCAATTGGACAAAATATATTGAACACAGCTCAACTAAGGTCCCAAATTGTGACAAAATTTAGACAACAAAAAAATAGGAAAGGACAAGTCTTTTGTGTGTTTGGAAACATTTGATAAAGTGGAGGAAGATATTGATCAATTCTTTGGTCCTTTTATGTTTGCTCTGTGTCTGCTCACACACAAATTAATTAAAGGACTGGACTATAGTACTGTCTGTAACTTAATTTAATTGGAAAAAGTGTCTCAAAAATTGAAATAAATTGAAACGTGAGGAATAGGTTTCTGGGTTGAATATTTAAATTGAACTCAGTCAATTTGAATTTTGATGCAGGTCCTCAGATTCGAATGGTTGAATGCAATTAATGTAAATCAAAATAGTACATTCCCAATTTAATTTGTTTTTATTTTTATTTTTTTTAAAAATTAATACATGAAATTTTAAATAATTAATTTTATTTTATTATTTAGTTGACTTACCGGATCATGTTATAGTCACATATATCATCTAATATAACTGGACTGTCAGGTTAACAAAATAATTATGTAATATATTATATGTCAGACTATTTAACGAAAAAGATAACAGTAATGACTATTTTGAGTTTATATTTAAAAATTTAAGGACTAATAACCATCTTAACCTATTTTTTCATATCTTATATCCCAATATTTTGCCGAATAGACTCGTTTCAAATATCATAGTAATTCATAATAACATGTTTTTTAAAAAAAGCATAATAACATTATCATCTTAGTTTTTCTGTCAAAAATTAAATTCAGAGCTCTAACAACTCCTCAAAGGCCCAATGGGCTATGTGACGAGGCCTTTTCTGTTGGTTTTGGATCTGTGTAAGCCCATGGGCTCAGTTTTTATAACCCTTAATATTTTAAAAGCCTACATATACTTACCAGTCCGTGTCTGGCCCGTAAGTCCAAACATGTTGGTGTAAATTTTTTAGAATTTGCTCTTTAACACATAATAGCATATCAAAATTCACAAATCACGTTTAATGAATGCGTTTGTCTAGAAGAGTTTTGTGGGCGTACAAAAGCACACATGCGTCCTGTTTTGCCAGAAACACACACAACGTGCAAATTCCAGAAGCAAAATAGAGTTACAGCGGTGAGCTTTGATTTAAATCGCTTTACATTACTAATGAACATGGCTAATGGTTAACATTACAGCTTATTAGATTGGCTAATCTCACGATTATATGTTTTATGCAAGCAAATGCGCACACGTCATGTATACTTATAATTCAAATATTGTGTTATGTACGCCAACAACAACAATCACACCTTAATTGTGAGTATATATTGTATAAGAAAAAAGAATAATAATTATAGCATTATGAACTAAGAGTTCGCTAAATTGACGAGACGATGTTGCCTCACATTTTAACACTCGTACTCATCTTAATAAATTTAAAAGCGCAGAATGTCTGCACAAACTAATTTACTTTGTGTCTTGATTTTTGTCTCCATGGTACACATAATTAATGATCAAATTATCACATGTAACATCGATCTCTAAAAATCATATATTCTTTTAAAAAAATCAAACTTTGTTTTAAACCAATAAAATATACACATGATTGTAAAAGAAAAAATAAAAATGTTCCATTATTATTTTTCCTCGTCCAGATTTTGAGCTTTCCACTTCTTTTCGTCACTGTTTCTAGAAACAGTAGTTGGTTTGGTTATTATATGAGAGAGTGATCTCTCTCTCTCTCACTTTCGGGACCCTCATTTCGCTCTGTTCTGATTTTGTTGCGTCTTATTCGCGGCCAAGCTTTTGCCTTCTGCTCCATTAACTTTCTCTTTGGCTATCGCTCCGTACGCCTCCTCAAACCCTCTTTATGTTTTATCGCCATTTTGCTATGTTTTCATTTTCCTGCACTCTGCAACAAAGATGAAGCGAACCCATTTGAAAATTATCGATATTGATGAACTTGTGTTTATTGGGTCTACTGGGTTTTTAATTTTTTTAGGGTTTATGATTTATTTTTTTCACTGGACAGAAACCCATTTGGATTGCCCGATTTGGGATTGCGTTAATGCTTTGTTCTTTAATGTGCATTGGTTGATTACCTGCGATTATTCGTACAGATTTTGTGTGTTTGATCACTTAGTGTGGACATAACTAGTGATTTTAGTTGTATCGAGTTTTTGATCTGTTTTGGTTTGTTCTGTGCTGTTGCTGGTACTCATTGCAATGATTGCTTTTAAACCCGTTTCTGATGATGTTGATACTGTGTGATTGAGTGGAAGCTTATGACCTTGATTAAGGATTTAAATGGATACATGTGTTGTGATTGCTTAGTCACGAAGAATGTTATATGTCTTAAGCTTTAATTTTGCTTTGAAATATGGAGTCCATTTTGGAATTTGTCTTTTATGCCATCATTTCTTCATGTTTCAAAGTGAAAGCCTCCTTCACCTAACAAGACAATGATTATTTTATTTTGAGTTTTCACTCTGGTTATACACATGCCGAATGTTTTATGTATTTTGAACCTTTGATCAGCATCTATAGTACCTGAGTTTGCGGTTTGTTCTGTCAGTGCATTGTGGTTGTTATGGTTATGGCTACAAATTAGCATTAAGGATTATGATTCCTTATCATGAGGATTGTCTTAATTAAGTTCTTAACTTGGAACCAATCGTATGATTTCCCTTGCTGCCAACATTTCATTTCAAATCACACCCCTTTCAGTCTCAAGTGTTTGATTTGAAACCTCCTTGATTGAGCATGGCATTGAGTATTTTAAAGAAATATTGCCTATACATAGATATATTACTTTGCACCGGGAAAAGGGAAAGGGAAAGGGGTTTATGAAGGATTGGTAGAATCAAACTTTCACTTGTTGGCAATTCATCTTGAAATTTCCAATTCAACATACCCATTTAGCAAGCTTGCTATTTCATGGTATCCATGATTCTGTGCTTTGAGAAAGTTGTTTGATCTAAAACACGTTTATGAACCATCATAATTTTGTTAAATTTTTGTTGTATACTAAGTGTAATTTGGTTTGCCCTAGTTGTTGCACAATGTTAAATATGCAGCTCTTTCTGGATTATGATAGTTGCATTGTATGTAGATCTCAGGATGGGGGCAGGGAGGAAAACACAGACCTTTATACTTAATGGAACTGGACCTCCTGCTTCAAATCCAGTTTCTGGGTCCACATATGCAAGGAATTTGAGGAAAAATGACCTTGGCGGTGTCATATTTGGTTGCAAGAACACTACAATCAAAGAATGCCTCTTCAAACAACTCTTTGGTTTGTATTCTATAATCTAGTATTCTAGTTGCCTGTTTAGGCAATTTAATTAGTTTTTTCATGTCATTATTTGCTTTCTTTTTAGTAGTGTGATCTCAGTTTGGTATTGGAAAACAGAAGGAAATGTGTAAAGCATAGATAAATCCATTGATAGGAGAAGCTGTTATTTTATTTGCATTCTCTATACTCTTATTTCTCTCGACTTTCCCAAGAACTGGACTGAGTGGTAGTGCCGACGGTCCTATCAAACTTCTTGTTTCTCATACTCTACTACCATTTTTCTGCATGCCTATATAAAGTTAATCTACATTGATAATTTACCATTATTTCCATCTTCATTGACTTGATCATTTGGCGGCAAGGGTAACAGAGTTTTTTTAAAGTAAGTTAAGCCATAGCCCAAGGCCCAGCCAATAATCGGAGATTGTCATTGTCCTTCTCTTTTGTAGACAGTAAGGCATCTGCAGATGGATAATCAATAGTCTGAGGAATGCATGCTCTTAGAGTGATGAATTTTATTGCCTTATAAGCAGCAAATTGCTGTTTTACACTTTTATTCTTCTATTATTTATTTTGTGACTCCGAATTTTATCTTACACTTCAATTTTAACAGGCTTACCAGGTCAACATTTCTCATATGTGAAGAACATAGAGCCTGGCTTGCCACTGTTTCTCTTCAACTACAGCGACCGGAAACTTCACGGCATCTTCGAGGCTGCTAGCGTTGGACAAATGAATATTAATCCCTATGGGTGGACCACTGATGGGAAAGAGAGAACACAATATCCGGCTCAGGTATTGTATACAAGTTTTATTGAATATGATGTAATTGTTTAAGTTGTATGAGTATGTTGATACATGCTATTTCCTTGTTTAGAGAAGGTTTAATTCAAACATTCGAGATTTTGCCATTTCCTTTCTACTTTCAGGTTCAGATCCGAATTAGGCTGCAGTGCCAACCACTTCCTGAAGATCAGTTTAGATCAATAATAATAGACAACTACTACAATAAAAACCATTTCTGGTTCGAGCTAGATCATGCTCAAACAAGCAAGTTGATGTCCCTACTAGCATCTTTAGCTGTAGCTCCTAGTGCCTGTGTACCACAAAGTACAGTAAAGTGGAGAACCATTTTCCGAGCCTTGCCCTCTTCTGATGCAAGAGAGGAAGATGATGGGACCAGGGCACTTGTTTTTGAGAGTGAAAATTCCAGCCAATCAAGTAGAAAATCAGATTCTACAGAGGGTTCAACTTGGCTAGATGGAGACAAGAAATCATTGGAAGCTAACTTGGATGTAAATGTAGCTCAACAACAGGAGAAGGACCTTGTATACATGAAACTGAAAGAATTGTCTCTTAACCGCGAATATCAAGAATTTCCTGTGTTGGGTTATGCACAAGATACTATTGTTGGGAATGGTAAGAACCGCAAACGTCAAGAATTTCCTGTGTTGGATTATGTACAAGACACTATTATTGGGAATGATAAGAACCGCGAACATCAAGAATTTCCTGTGTTGGGTTATGTACAAGACACTATTGTCGGGAATGATAAGAACTTGGTGGATAATGGTTCTGGAGGGGCACAATTTAGAGTTCAAGAGAAGAATGAAGAGAGTCTGAAGTCCTTGTCGGATAATCAAGAGTCCATCATAGCTCAGGTATAGCTCATCGTGTCGTTAGCTCCCTACTTTAGTTTATTTCTATAAGAATTGGTTGTAATTATGATATTATGTCTATTTACATACTTTTATGTAGTTGGTTAAAGAGATGGAGGAGCTTAAGGCTTTTAAGGCAGAACAGACTCAGAAGGTGGCTAATTTGGAGCAGAAGCTGGTACTACATTTTATACTGCTTCTACCATTTTCATTTCTTTTATCCATAAATCCTGTACTGATGTTCAAGCAGTCAAAGTTGTTATTCCCTGGGTTGAACAAAACCATTACAAAAGGAGCCATTTATGAAACCAGAGTTATCTCATGAGTTAATGTTCTGAGTTCAATTTCAAGGCCACTAAAAGTTGCTATTGTTGGTTTCACTGGATGTGACCGTAGGTGCTAGTATCATTTACAATGATGATCATTCACACATAGAGTTTATATTAAACAATGCACCCTAAACTCTTATGTTTTGTTTCTGGCATCCTTAATGCATTTGGATCTGAGAGTAGTCCTTGCAATACTGACAGTGCAGAAAGTTATCGAATGAGATGTTTCCATCATTTGTTTAGGCTATTTCAAACAACTGTTTTTATAGAGATGATCTATCGATAATTCTGTGGTAGACAAATATTTACTTAAATGAATCTATGATGTATTTTTTAGTTGATTATATTGTTTGAATGAAAATAGAGAACTAGAATAACAAAGTAAGCATAGTTCTTATTCTAGGCTAAATAAAGTTAGAAAATGTTGAAGTGTTGATGATAGATGAGGAGCCGAAATCTTGAAGATAAGACATAAGGTAGAAACCATAGGTAGAACTAGATCTAATCAAGCCTCAATTTTAATGAGATGACTCACCTATCTCCCTGGTATCATAAAATCTTGCTGCACTGGTAAAATAATTTGCTATCAGTTTCTTCCCCCCTCTAATTCTATGCTTGAATAGGCCAGACTTAGGGTATATGTCGTATGGGACCTATGCTTAAGCTTTTCTTAACAACTTTTTAGAACAATAATTCCTTTTTTTATCAGCAACGGGACATCATACTTGAAGTAACAATGTTTCTCACTCCCCAAAGAGAGCGTCACCCTAAACCCCACCCCACAAATCCCACCCCATACCGTCGACAAGGAGGCTCGAACTTGAGACCTTAGAGGGAATCCAAAGTGTTTTAACCACTTGGCCGACATGTCTTGGTAGAACAATAATTCCTATAAAAATGTTTATTGGCCAACATGTTTTAACCACTTTGATTGTGCAGTTTATGGTTTGGATTATAATGATAGTAGTAATAATTTTTCATCCTGACATTTCAGGCTGAGGCAGAAATAGAAATTCGGCAGTTAAAAGATCGTTGTGTGATGGGTGAACCTGCTTCTAACCCTCCAGTGCATGTTGATGATATGTTGACTGAGTCATCCAATGAGTTGCAACTGGATCCCACCGAGTCGATATTCTTAGTGGGAGGGTATGATGGTGAATCGTGGTCGTCTGCTCTGGATTCATATTTTCCTTCTCAAGATGTGATAAAATCTTTCATGCCAATGAATTCTGTGCGGTCATATGCATCAGTTACACAGTTGAACGGCGAGCTTTATGTATTTGGTGGAGGAGATGGTTATACATGGTTCAATACAGGTATTAGCTCTCTCAGTCTCTGTGAAATTAAAAATTCTGTTGACTAAATTCAACTGATCGCTAACTTATGTCAACTTCATAGTTGAATCATACAGACCAAGTACTGATCAGTGGACCTTGTGCCCTTCCTTAAAAGAGAAAAAAGGAAGCTTAGCTGGAGCTACTGTTAATGACAAGTTATTTGCTATTGGTGGTGGGAATGGGGTTGATTGCTTTGCAGATGTTGAAATGCTTGATTTAGACATCGGGAGTTGGATTTCCACGCGATCAATGCTACAAAAGGTGAAGTACATTGTACAGTTTACTTGCACTGTATTAGTCCCCCTGTTGACTTTACTCATGATGTTAGTTCGTGGCATAATGATATCCAAAATTTACTCTCGAGGAAACAGTAATTTGTGATTTGAAGACCACAGAGGGAATAATGTTATTATTTTTCTTCTTGTTTTGTTTTTTAAACAAGAAGGCCTGTGAGGTTTTCCCCTGCTCAAGACTTTGGTTATAAGTTTAAAGACATAAGGCTCAGTAGAAGGATAAGAGAAAGTTTAAGAATTGATTTCTAAATTATCAGATTTCCTTTTAGCTGAATAATTTGAGAGAAATTTCACGTGAGAGATGAGATGACATGATGATTCTAGAACTATCATTCTTCACTCATTAGATCTTGTCTTGACCTGATTGATCAGAAAGTTCATTTACCTTTTTTTGTCCGTTGAGTTCGAGCTTTATATGTCGTTTACCTCCTCGAGTTATGCTATTTATCTTGCACAAGTTGATTAATACCTATGCCATGTACGTGTTTCATTTGTTTTTCAGCGTTTTGCCCTTGCTGCTGCTGAACTTAATGGTGCAATTTATGCTACTGGTGGATTTGACGGAAACGATTATCTTAAGTAAGATACCTTGCCACTTTGTTCTATAGATCCTTGTGCCTATACAGATAATGATATGATATGCATAGGTTTACAGTTTATATCTGCGTATATATTGTATGCACTTATTCATACACACACAATTAAAATTAGTATTTGCTTAAAGTTTGTGGGAAAATATATGCAACAAACTAGCAAATGAGTGTGTTACAACCGGAAGACTTCTGAGTGCCCCATTTGTAACTTGTAAATCTCAACACTGATGTGAGGATACTGGTACAAGAAATGGCATGTTGGACTGTTTTCATAATATGCTATTGATGCCCACTCTGCGAAGTTAACACTAGTATCTCAGAAAACCTTGGATAAGGGCAAACTATGCCTTTCACATTATGAGAAGTAACCTGCAAATTGAAAATATGTTTCTCCGTAGCTGACAATATTTTTTCACAGCTCTGCTGAAAGATTTGATCCCAGGGAACATTCTTGGGCCAAAATTGCATGCATGAACTCAAAGAGGGGCTGCCATTCATTGGTTGTTTTGAATGAAAAATTGTAAGTTCATTTATATTGTTTTTATTAGTTACTCTAGGAATTGTAACATGTGCTCAAATAGGTATTACATAATTGCTAATGTGCCTCGGCACCAAGTTCATGACTTTGGCATTGTAAACTTTGATTTGTAGATATGCTGTGGCTGGTTTTGATGGTAATACGATGGTGCCAAGCATGGAAGTATTTGATCCACGACTTGGAACATGGGTGAATGGTGAGTCTATGAACCTGGCAAGGGGATATTCAGCTGCTGCCGTCTTGAATGAGTCTATATATATAATTGGAGGGGTGAAGATAGGCGATGCTATTATAGAGACGGTATGCATATTTTAACCTCTCGTAGTTGCAATTAGTGGACTCTTCAATCGTAACAATGTGTTTACACCCAATAAACATACATAATGACAGGTCGAATGCTACAAGGAAGGAGAGGGTTGGAAAGAAATCAACTCCAAGGCGATTGGGAAAAGGTGCTTTTTATCAGCCATTGTGTTGTAAAACGGCCTTGGATCAGGATGCTGTTTTTTTGTTGTCCATACTGTGTATACAAAGGTTATGATCAGTAGGGAACTTGTAGCCTAGGTGATGTTATGGTCATTAGGAAATTATAACTTCATTTCTGCTGTGTTGCCAAGTTCATGGGAAGGCAAGTAATGTTCACTCAGACACATCTATCTTTTGCTAATCAATATGGTGGCCATCAACTTTGGCCATCTTATAGTTCTTGAATCTGTTGGTTGGCTCCTCTTCTCTCTGTTCCAGAACTTGAGACATTGATACTCATTTTAATTAGTGGTATCAGTTGTTTCAAGTTACAATATTTAGTCCTGTACAACCAACGTATGTGGTAAAATATATGTTTGCTGAGAAATGATTGTATAAATTTTCATATAATGTACACCAACATATAAGCTGAGTAACGATGTTTGCCGCTTATATTAACAAATGACCAATGAAAATGAGCCTAACATTTTTTTTTTCTTCACTTCGCTATGCTAAGGTATAAAATTTTATCCATATCTACCCAAAAAAAAAATTGTGGGACAAACAGTTGGGCAAAGTACACGAGACGCCATATTTGGATGAATGACCCGATCTCCATGGATTGGAAAATATTTCTTCCTTTATCCTTCTACACGTAAAAGAACAGACTTAGCAAAAGGGCAATTCAAAATAGCAACCTCAAACATATTGAGTATTGAGATGAACGTACCTACCTCCTAAGGGGTCAACCGTAAGTAACTGATCAGAAACTTTCAAGACATTTGTTTCTCAGATATAACTTGGCCAAGACATATCTTGGAAAGAGTTGCAACTACAAGTGGTTCTTGCAGCAGCAGAGAAGAGGGGCATAATCAGCTGGTTCCCACCATCAACTTGACAGATAACATGCCAGTTTTGTAGATTCGACCCTTAGTAGCGTGTGCATCTCGTGCAATGATCAGTGGATGCATTTTCTCACTTGTATCAAAGAAACTTTAAGAACAAACACCCTACTTTTGAGTAGCCATGGATAGATAAACCTCTTTTTCCTGGCAAAGGTAAGTTAGCTCGTGTTTGGGTCCCCCACATCCTTTCACAAGATCAACATCCTCAAACAAACACTCCATACCTATACAAACCCTCAACGTGAAAGATGCTACTTTTGGGGTTCTGTAAAATGGTGCGGTGTATGTGAAATTTCTAATCTCACCACTGCATTCAAATAGGTTAAAGTCCAGAAAGACAAATTGAGTCGACTCCTCTCCTAAAGTTAACCTTAGCCACAATCTACTCTCACTCTGTACATTATTCAAAGCGATCTCAAATGCTATGCCAACAGGTAATCCCGGAACAAAAGGAAGAGGGTTCTCAAAGTTGTTGTCAGGAATGTTCAGCTCTGCATTTATGTACTTGAGCATTCCACCAAACATAAATTGCTTAAGGGAGAAGAAATCAAGTGCCTTCTTAAACAATAATGGATTGTAGGACGTACCACCAACACATGTGCCAAACTCATGAAGTAACTTCTTTACTTCAATTATAAAGTTGGAAGGTTGATAAGATCCTTCTTTGCACAGAAGTTCTATACGTGACATTGTAGCAGACAGTTTTTTCAATGTGGTAGTATGACAGCAGATTTCTATTTTAGATAACCTCAACACACAAGAGACAAGCACCAGTTCCAAGATATAAAACTCCTCTAGTTCAGAAAACCCTATGAATCTATATCTTATTTCCCTAAGCCTTCTATCCAGTTTTCCCAATAAAAGGATCAACTCCCCCTTCCCGAAAAAGAGTTTGCGTGCAGGCAAATAGTGATCCCATACCTGAACGAGCAGTTTCATTACCCGTATATATTGAGACGTATATGCTAATGCCCACACACAACCAGGTGAGCTGGTTTTATAGGTTGCCAATTCTTCCTTGCACACCCTACATGATGACCAAAGGAAAACAGAAGTTAATATATCTAGGAAGACCAAGCACAACAGTTAACTAGGCTAACCAAAAATGTATTTTGTATTTCAGCATTCATATACCTATTATACAAGACAGATCCAAATTCTAGACCTAGAACCAGAAGATGATCGACTAGAATGAATATTTCTTTCGTAGCAAAAATAGATTCAATTCCATGTTCGCAGTATTTTGAGAATTAAAAATCATTAATCATCTCACCTCAATGTTCGCAGTATTTCACGTGTGCATCCTGATTGCATCAGCGGCCATATATCGTTGACCTTTGCAAGGATATGATTCATAGAATTAATAACTTCATTGTGCATCTCCATATGGCTTTCTACAAGTGAAGTGCCTGCCTCTCTAGGATCCCACAATATCAGACTATCGCTCTCAGAGGTCCCATTATTAATTTGCTTTGCTGGCAACCCATCAGAACTAGTAACACAGTCAGCAGAATTTGTAATATCACCTTTGACTATGGATGAGGATGCCTCTTCCTGGTTAAACTCTGTGGTAGAATCACCCGTATATCTACTGCACTGGGACAAGTAAGCCAAAAGAGTAGATTGATCCATAACATCACTTAAGGCACAAGAGATTCTCCCAAGCAGTGTAACAGCGTAAGAAAATATTATGGGTGGAACACTTGAAACATGCTGCTGTCGAGAGAGTGGAACTGAGATGGCTAACACTAGCAATGCAGCTACTCTCACACTATCAAAGCCCATTTTGCCTTCAGAAGCTGGTTCTATCTGAAGAACAAAAAGGGCACGGAAAATTTAATTAGGAAATAAATCATTAAGATTCAAGAATATGTTAATTTCCTATAAAATATTAGTTAGGAAATAAATCATGGACCCAAGATTATTGTAAATACAAAGTGTTGGAAGAAGTAGAACCATGCATTACCTCTTGCAGAACCCTATTGATGGTACTGGCAGCAAATTTCCCGTGATTTTGACCGACGTGGAACAAAACAGAGAATACATCAGCTTCATCCTGGAATAAGTTATTTGAATTGCGTTAAAAGAATACTATCAGACGAATGAACAACCGAGTTGATAAAATAACTGATTGGTACGTACAATGAAGCAGATATTATACAGAGATCAGAATGTCCGGTGAGGAGATCCAATCATTAACACTTCAACAGAGATGGAAGTCAATAAAATAGAGGCACAGAAGGAAGTTGAACTCCATTTAACTGTAAAAGAAGCCATTTTGAAACTACAATAAACAACACTACACCTGCGGATATATCTCCATATCTTCCAGAAGGCTATCAATAGATAATTTAAACAACTTCAAATCAAGTCGCTTCACCAACTTGAGTGTTTTTCGTGCTGCAGCTCTTATTGAAGAATTTTTGTCCACAATGGCACCAAGAAACTGCAAAACCAAAGTATAGTTACAGAAAATTACATATTAACGGTAGTGAAGGCCGAAGGGAATGGTTGTGATCTTGTAAACAATACCATAAGTGAAAGCTTAAAAGGTTGATATACAGTGTATTATTAGAGAAGGATCATATACTTACCATGTGCATGTGAACTTCCTGCACCTTCAGCTGGTCAGAAGCTGCCATACAACACATAGTTTCCAAAGCTTGTAACCGAACAGGCACTGAATCATCATTCAGAACATCCATCAACAAGTTTAGCACCTTGCCAGCAAACTCATCAGACAAACTGGTGAGCTTACTCAAAGAATAACAGGCAGACTTCCGTACCTTTAAGTTAAGCACATAGAGCAATAAAATTAAAGCAAAACTAAATTATGAACATGTCTTCAAATGGGCTATAATGCTCATAATGATATCAAACCATGCATGAATAAATACTTCTAAAAAGATATATTACAGCATGCTTGAGCACTTGACCTTTCAAACAGAGGCCCTGCCCAAACCAGTGTACATTGAAACATCAAAGCAGGTTGGCGCCATTTTCTCGCCAAAAATCAAACAGAGCATAGCTATAAATGCATTTCTTATAGAGGGGAAGAAAAGAAACTCTTGTCTTGGAAATGAACCATAACTCTAGGGAATGAAAAGATTATAGTCAAACAATGTAATTCATGACACGTACGGACGTACCTCATAACAATCATCCTCAAGTCCATGCACAAAAGCTCCAGCTGCACATGATGCTGATATTTCAAACTGTTTTGCAGTGTACTGATGAAGCAATTTCTTTTCTTTTGTCGTCCCTTGGACCTTCTTAGATAGGGTTTGCAATAGAATATACTCAGACACCATTTGTATCCTCCCAAGGGCATCAAAAGCTTTCACTCTGACTTCCATACTCATATCTCTCACCATCGAACAGAGCTGCAAGTATGCACAATGTAACAGAAATCTGGGTAAGAGATCTATTTAAATTTGAAAGCTTAAACACTCCGAGGAACAATACTTACACTCTGAGACAATATAACAGGAACAGGACGCTCTACAATACACCTGATGGCCGATGCAGGGGAGTGTGTGTGTGTGTGAATTCTTCAAGCTCTAAGGAAATGTGTCATAATCCAATTAGCACAACCTATTCAATACCATAAGCATCCAGATACTAAGGCACCCGACTAGATACATCTACGTTAACTTATCTTGCAGAAAAGATGACCCATCTTAGTCCCATTCAGACAATCACAATGCCAGTATTTACTAGTTAAGGAAAATACTGAACAAGCAAAACGAGCATAGAAGTAATAATCGGGAGTTAGATCATTCTTTTGCACAGGTGAGTTGCATAAACTAGTCTACTAAGCTTAGCTTCTACATTGAAGGTACAACTAAACCAAATGACAAGCAATTGCACAATTTCAATAAATCAACAGGCAATCTACTATTTTAATCAGCAAAAAAAATGTAATTAGCACAACCAATTAGCAATTGAGCATATACCTGCACAAAGACTGCATCTGACCAATCTGTTTGATCCGTCTCAAGCTTCAATGCTACCAGCATTCGACCCCATTCACAGACCGCCATAACAGCAGCTGACCTTACACAATCCTCCATGTCTCGTAGTAGCTCGACGGCACAAAAATAGCACCCCTCGATCACTTCAGGGTCCTCGAAAACGCCAGAGTTGCACAAACCAACGAGTCCATCCAATGCAGCTCTCCTCACGTACGGATACGGATCCTTCGTGAAACCAAAGAACACAGTGAACAACAGAGAAGGACGGACGCGAAACCTCTCAGCGCTCTGGAGAAGCCATAACCGAACGGACATGGTAGGAGCGAAGCAGAGCGAGACGAAGAACCGGTCGTCGAGATCGTCCATGGCGGAACTCAAGGCTGGATCGTGCTCCGAGATTGAGGCGAGCAAATCGAGCGACTCAGCGGCAAGGCGAGTTGAGTCGGGGGAGAGGAGGAAGTTGGAGCGGACGGAGTCGAATATGCGAGAGGAGAGGTCGGGATGGAGAAATGCGAGGTCTGAGAGAAGCTTGAGAGTGTTGCGATGGAGGAGCGGGTCGGGGCAGGGTTGGAGAGAGTGAGTTAGGGTTTCGAAGATAGAGGAGACGGTGGATTTGGGGGTGGAAGGGTTTGCGATGAGAGACCTCATAGAAGCTAGGGTTTGGAGGTTGAGAGCTTCATCGCTCGAGTTCCGTACGTCTAGCTCCATTGATAGACCAAACTGCTACTGTTTGCTCTGCAACTATCGATGGTTTGGATTTTGGAAGAAGACGATGACCCGCGTCACCACAGTTCAAAACGCACCGTTATAGCCACTAACAATTTTTTAATCTTGGGCTTGGATACTGGAGGCCCAACCCATGAAAGTATCTGTTTGGCCCAATTACATGAGCAAATTAAAAGTTGAAAGCCTAGAAAGTGAAAATGCATTTTTTGAGTAATATTTTTGAGAAAAATGAGAAAATTTGTTATTGATTCAGTCTATGAAGCTTAATTTCAAAATGCTTTATCAATAAACACCCACTTTAAGTATGATAATTCATATAAGCAGATTTAATTCTAGTCCACTTAGAACCTAATTTTATTTTACTATACAGTTCATTCAAATTTGACTTGTAATATAGAATTAGTCTAAGAATTTTAAAAAACTGTATGAAAAATAATTTGGCTCGGAGATTGTCAATTAATCGTATTCAACAACAAAATTATGTTTAGAAATATATGGTTTAAATGGACAGTTTGTATTTACAAGTAAATTGTGATGTGGGTGATAGGTCGGGGAGATTCTCAACAAAGAAAGCTTATGACACCCTTTATTCGAGAGAGCCGCATATCCGTTTTGCATGTCACATGATAATTTGGAAGCATCCAAAATTTTGCTTGGCTCACTGCTTTGATAGCATTCCAACTTGAGTGTTTCTCATGCGAAGAAGTGTGTTATCTCCGAGCTCAGATAGTTCATGTTGCTTGTGTGTCTTGGCCGACGAGGACTGCTCGCACTTGCTGCTGCATTGTCGCTGGTCGGGTCGGTCCAGACAGCTATGCCCACCTCTTGTTGAGTATAAACCTTGCTTCGTCGATCTCCTTTTCTTTCGAGCAATGGTGTTTTTCTCCGACATTGTTGTCATCTTAATGTCTATTTTACCATTCTTTTTGTGGTTCTTGTACTTTTATTCGTCTTTTCAAATTTTTAATAAATGTAGCGTTTGCTGATATAAAAAGTGTGATGTATATGAATAATACATGGAACTTCATGCACTTGTAGGAATTCGTAACTTCACCACTAATGTATATATACATTTTTTTTCTTATTTTCAACGCACCAATAAGTAATATTAATTATACATGTGATCCCAAAAGTACTTGTAGCATCAATGTGAGAAAACCTTTAAGAGGTTTGGGCCCTCTTAAGAGGGCCTTGGACCTTAATGATTACTTACTTTTATTTTATTTTATTAGCCAATGGTGTAATATCATTTGACAAATGAAGACAAAAATTATCAATATATAATATATATTATATGATAATTTGGGACTTGAGTCCCGTCAATGTAGAAATTAATATATTTTTTTTGGTAAACATAGAAATTAATATTGTTAAAGATTTTTGCTGATGTGGCAAGTCAATAAAATAAAATATTACATATAGGGACTCAATTTGAGTCCCAAAGATACTGATGCTCTCGTAGTGATAGTGAAGTCAACAATTTCTTTAATTTGAACGAATAACATCACATCCTTTCCTACAATACACTTCTATCAACAACAACAAAAATCTTCCAATACGCTATACATGGAGCAGTGTATTGTTTAACAATCATGGAAAGAGGAAACTAAGAAAGAAGAAGAAAATAAATACATATGGAACACATGTATTTCAAAATTTAATTATAGGACTAGAATAGCCAACTAGGCTTTGATATCCATGGAACTCAATGATCTTTGTATATATGTAATTTTAATAATACTGTAATGGTATATATTGGGTCAAATTCAAAATGTTATCTTTATGTACAAAACAAATTGTAATCTCTCCATTTAAAAATAAGTGTTTTTATTTTTATTAGAAAGTGAGAAAAATCGTCACCCTATTTATCCTCCAATTTATTTTTTTTGTTTGATGATAGTGGACCAGCTCAACTAGATAGATTAGGGAGGATTAAAGATCCGGTCCTCCAAATCTGGAACAGTAGCATCACAATTATTCGAAAGAAGGTTCAAAGCACTCACATGCGGGTGAATAAGGATAAAAAAATTAGACATAAATTCGTTAAAAAAAATCGAGCTAACAACCACACAAAATCCTCAATATGCATCAAATTTTTCCAGCACTTCAAAATAAGAGACCGCAAAGGATGAGAAGAGCAATCTTTTAAGTAGAATAGATCATAAACATTAGAAGCATCAACTTAAAAAATAACTTTATGCAAATTGAGATTAGCAGCAAGCTTTATTGCATCACGAATATAGTCGCAATCTCTGTGCGCTCATGAGATCTCAAAAAATGAAAAACAATATCAAAACTAATGGTCTTTGGCCACATAATGAACACCACAATATAATTAGGCCAGACCTAAGTTTGAATTAATACATAGAAATGCTTGTGTTGGTCTAATGAATATATGTTGTACAATAAATTATTAGTGTTGGATTAGTGGTGACCAGCAGAGAGTGAGAAGTGGCAGTGGTAGTGGAAGTGAACCATACTATAGAAAGTTGTAGAAAAGTGGAGTTCAACTAAATCAACCATCTTTGTTCCCATGAAACCTTTTTAGCTTTGGTCCTTGTTTGGGTCTTCAATTTTTCTCTCACCCAATGGGATTGGAGAACTTATGTGCCACGTAGGACCATTAAATCACCAATAATGGGTGACATGGTTCAAACTTGAAAGTCTGTGCTTCTCTTTTTTCTTTTCCTTTTTCCCATCGTTGTTTCCATTATCTATGTGATGAATGGTCAATTCTTTTAACCTCCACGTGTTTACACGAGATATTTTACCATAATTTTCTATTTTTCAGTGCAAAATTTAATATTTTTATTAATTTTCTTAAAAAAAATATTTTTATTAATTTAAATCGAACGATAACAAAGACAACGATATAAAATTAGAAGTTTGAAAATAAACTCGTTCAAACATGTCTGACAAAAAAATAAGTTTTATAACTAATTCATGAGCCACTAGCTTGAGAATAAACTCTTCAAGCTTGATTAGTTAAGTGACTATAACTATAATAAAATGGTAGTTGTATCGCAATTCGCAATTTTCCACATTTGATTAAATGGACATTGTTATATCAATTGAGTGTGAGTTTCGTATATATATGTGTGTGTAAAATCCAGATAAATAAATAAATCAATGTATGATGAATTATTTTGATAATTACACCTAACTTCATCATAAATTAGAGTTGTGGTCCATAATTCCACATTTAGAGCATTCACGACTTGACGTTTTTCTCCAACGCTATAAACATTTATTGTTATTTTATTTGAAAAAAACATGTTGTGTAATAGACGAGCCAACAAATTTATAGTAGTATTTGGTACTACAAATCTCCATGGATATCGTTAAACTTCCACAACTATTTCTGTTTAAATTAGACTTTCCAATTTTAGAATTATAGAATGTTAAAACATTTTCTCTGTTGTGGGTTTTGCTAATGTCCCTTTGCATTCCTTTAATTAATCTTATTTCTTCTTCTTGAACTTGAACTTGGTTTATAGCTTGATTTTGACATTTGAGACACGTGTCACTCCACGAGAGGTGAATTTAAATATAATATATATTCATCAACTATGAATAATGAATCTACTTTATTCTCATCATTTAGGCTCAATCTCCTCTTTCAAAAGTTGATCAAACAGGCATGAGCAAATCAAACTAATTAATTCAAGAGTTTTGCAAATCAAACTAATTAATTCAAGAGTTTAAAAAGTTGAATTTACATTGTTTGCTACAAACTCATCATTCATATTGTGTACCAGTGTGAATGAAACATGTATATGCATTTGGGGACTCAATTGACTTTACCATCTCATCATATGATTTTATATATTATTTCCGTTTGATTGAGAAAAAGCTAGAAAGTGCAAATTAAACCAAACTAGTAGTAACTAGATGCTATTATTTTTCTTAAATGTTGTTGACATGTGTATTTTTTAGTTTGCACTTTCATCCGTTCTAAAATAACTGTTACGGTTTGTTTTATGCTTTTATCTTAAATTAATTGTCTTGTTTTTTCTTCATACAATTAATTATGTCTTCATTATCAATATTGTTTTTCTATAATAAACTAGTAAATATCTTTTATATTTTATTATAAACACATGTGCATGAAAATATAAAATAAAATATATAACACTAATTATATTATGTGATACTCCCGACTAAAGCTATCTAACTAGCACATCATGATCATGAGTGTTATAGAATCTCACATTGAGAGAATGTAAAGTCAGACACCACTTAAATTACTAGTAGAATTCTCCACCTATTAGTTTAAACTTTTGAGTTGGAGTTAAGTTTATCATGATATCAAAGTTTATATTACTCGTTTGTCTTATCTCTCTACTTATGTTCACTCATCCACTTTAGGCTTGAATCTATCTTTCCTAATTCCTATCATACTTGCACGTGAGAGAGAGTGTTAAGTGATACTCACAACTTGAGTCTGCATATCCATGTACTAATTTAAGAATGTGAAGTCAATTGAATCTTAATTCACCTATCAGCTTAAATTTAATTTTTCTCAACCCTCTATTTATTAACTCTGGCAAAAAATTCAACAAAACTAAAATCGTGATTATCTGTTTGACGGTATAATCTCACAATATGAGTTTACTTATCACCTATCTGCTTAAACTTAATTTTTCCCAACCCTATATCTATTAGCTAAGGCTTATTTTTTCAACAAAATTAAAATCATAAAAGCTAATTTTTTTCGGAGCCTTAGTAACATATAAAAATCACCCACCCTTCCATATGTGTATTTAATGGGAATTGAATTCTACAAAATGGACAATTTAGAATGGTTGTTAAAAATATAAGAAACTTGTGTTGTGGTTCAACACATGAACCGCTATAGAGATCTAGAACAATGGTCCATATCCACCATAAATAATCAATTGAGATGTTTTTCTGTATTTTAAAGCTCATATTTTATACATGTTGATTGTAGGAGTTAGGTCCTTAGATACGTGGTGGGACTATGAAGATAAAAAAAAAACAATATAAAACACAATGGACCCATTGAGAGCTGAATCATAGGTATGGGTTCGGTGTTTGTGTTCCTTTTACACCTAAATCTCTACAACTTTTCACACCAAAAATAATAAAAATAAACTATTCATGATCCTCATTTCCCACATTTTATCTAGCAGTTGCTTTCAAAAACCTAGGGGCGGCTCAAGCTCAATTCATGAGCCACATTGATGTTGATATATAGATTTATATATGTCTCATGCAACTAATTACTAAATATAAGATATTTGTTCATATAAATTTTGAAGGACAACGGATTCAGTGTCAGGTTTAGAATAGTGGTTTGAGAATCTAAGTCCAATCCTGATTAATAATTTGTTATTAACAATTTTTTTTATTAATAAAAGTTCATATCTTTGGTTCAAAATAAAAATTATCAATTAAAATTTTGGTAAAAGACCTAATTTGATCTCTAATTTCGTGTTTCCACTCAATTTAGTCCTTAAAGTTCTTTTAACCAAAAATTATCCCTGAACTTTCGTGATTCGAACCAATTTGGTCACTAAACTTTTATGTGACTCCCTGAACTTTTTTTGACCCAAAATAACCTTTGAACTTTTAAATATTGACCTAATTTGGTCCATAAATTTTTTATATAAGCTCTAAGGGCAATAACCATTTTTGGACAATAATTGAAAGTTTAGATACCATTTTATGTCAATATTTGAAAATTCATGGACCAAATTGGATTGAAACACGAAAGTTCATGGACTATTTTTTATTAAAGAAATTTTAAAATCAAATTGGATCGGAACATAAAAATTAAAAGATTAAATTGTACAATCTATCCCTATCGGGCAAAGAAAGTTTTGCTTCAATCATTTTCTTTTACCTAAAATATTATACACCTAAAATAATTATTTATCTCACATGTTTTTAGTGCATTGCATATTTGCATGTATTTTATTACATGTCCGATTGTCCGTCCATTTCTCATTAGGACTGTATATTACGTAGGTTTGGAGAACCAGAAATTGAGAGCACAGCTAGGAATATTTATATTTTCTTAATTTTTGCACCACTTGCTAATATTGTTAACATTTTTGGTAGTTGAATATAATATTACGAGAATGTTTAAAAGTAATTTAGCTTTTCTCACTTAAGTAGCTTCGTGTCCAATGAAGCTGCCCATGAGCTCAACCAATTATGGGTTGGTTGGTGTTTAAGAGATTATCTTCTGGAAAAACAATTAGTATATAATTAAATAATATTTATACTAATTTTATATGAATAGTAAATAATTCATTTCAAAAATCATATTGCCTAAAGAGTGAAATTTGATTTATATTTTCATTCCATGAAAAATATGGGAGTATGAGTTCGTTAGGAAGAAAATGTATATCATCTATCTAACTTCTCATACCTTGAAATTTACTTATTGTGTACTCTACTTTTTTTTAGGCCGGTCTACTCTACTTTATATTAGATACAACAATAGATTAAAGATGCATTTAAGCGAACAATTGTGTTGAATTATTTACAATTTGATGATGTGACAACTGATATTTAATATTACTCGTTTTTATATTTTTGTTTAATATTACTAATGAGTTATCAGTAATATTTTGAAGATAAGTTGTTACGTATGATTTACTGCAACAAAATTTTAATGGGCAAATAGGGAGCAGCTGCCCCTAATGCACTCCAAGTGTATCCGTCTTTGCTTGGTTGACATAATTTCAAATTCTTTGTTTTGTGCACTACACTTTAACATGAGAACTAATATGAACTAAGGAGACATTCAAGTCATTAACCTAACTAAAAGCATGACAAAATGTGGATGAGATTTTTCCACAAAAACTTGCCAGGAGTCTTCCACATTTTGTGAAAAAAATCTTTAGTTAGACCTCGTGTAAAGTGAAAATATCAAACAATTGGTGACAACTGCAACAACTAAACAACGTTTGACATCAAAAGCTACCTACATTGTTTCCGGCTTCGGCCGGAGCCAAGTAGCTACCCAAGCAAGCACTAAAATGCCCCGAAAACGAAAACAATTAGGACTAAAATAATACAAAATCTGAAAGTCCACAAATATAGTTTTGTGTACACATATAAAGAGCCAAAATAGGTGATTTGCACATGCCATGTGGCTCATATAGTTGCAATAAACAACAATAAACGCAATAGGAAAGGGGAGAGAGCCTCACATTACATGTGATATGTGATCACCTTCCCATTGCAACACCACAACTCTGTCTCAATGGTGATTGATAGGACCACAAATGTTGACTGTTACCGAGAAAGTGTGGAGTGATGTGGAACACTGAGGGTGACATTATCACCCCCTCCCCTTATAAGGAAGCAACACCCGACCTCGAATTGGGGACACAACAGTCAACACAACAATATCAGTCCTCACAGGCACAGCCTTTGCTTCTTCTTCTTCCTAGTTTATTTCTTGTCTCGACTTTTGTCTGCAAAATTCAGACGAACAACAACAGCAATTGAAGAAGAAGACGACGATGCCTTGCCTTTACATCTCCACTAACCTTAACCTCGACGGAATCGACACCGATCCTGTCTTCTCGGAAGCCACCACCACAAAGGCTTCCCCCGCCATTATCGGAAAACCCGAAAACGTACATCTCTCCCCCCTCTCTCCTCATGTCATATTTGTAGGAATTGGATTTTTATATACTTAATTACAATTGATTTACTGATTGAAATGTACAGAAGTTAAAATCGAGTGGTGTTTTTTTGTTTTCGCTTTTTTTTTTTTGGAATCCTTCAATGTCTGCTAGAGCTCTCTCCATAATCAGTTGTTTTTACAGTTGACCGGTTTTGTTGTGTTTTAAGAACTTGCATTCAAGTCTTTTTTTAATTATTATTTATATATAGATATACATTTTTTTACTGCATTTATTATTGGTTAGTTGAATATAGTTTAATGTATTATTGATGTCTTGACCTGGATAGTGTTTTTTTAGGTGGTTGGTCCAATTCCAAATTGCAGGGTACAGGATCTATTGATCAAAACTATGTGTTTTATAATCTGTTTTTTTTTTTTGTGTGAAGAAAATACATACATACATATATATATATATAAATAAATATATATTTGTAGGTGTTTACCTATTGCATACAGCATTTTTTTGTATTGACTTGATTTTGGGTTAATATGTTATAAGTGGCATTTTATTCAGGTGTTTATAACATAAAAGAAAAAGTGTAAGAACTTTGAACTTATTGTGAATCACCGATTTAAATATATAACATCATTGAGTTTAATTTTGCGGAATCTAACCGAATGAAATTTGTGATGCATATATGACTGATGATTGATAAGAGGTTATGATCCAGTTAGCTTGAATCATTATAAACAAATAAATTTATGACTTGTATAAAATGTAACAATATAAAGCAATAAAGATGATAAAAAGTTAGTGTAGTCCTATCATTGCACATCATTTCTTAAGTACTAAAAATAGATAAAAGTGATAAGTTGATATAATTAAGATGGTTAAATTGGGAAAGTTTGCATTTTCCTTGAGTTGAGTGTCTCTAAGTGAATTTTGGCCCACTAATTGGTGCCTTTGTGTGGTTGAAACTTGAAAATTAGAATATTTAAGTTAATGGTCAAAATTGAGCCACAGTTTCCTGTTTTGGAGGTTGAAAAGCAACATCTAGAAAAAGGGGAAATTTTGAAGGAAAAAAATTGAAGTCCCCCACTATAGGATAAATCCTACAATTTCTATAGGTGTGGTTTAGGTAAAAGAATTTTAGATGGGATTATATTTGTCACCATTGTGGCCATTCCTCAAAACATGTTAGCATTGGTGGTTGTGTGAAGTCCAATCCTAGGATTTGATGGTTTGGTGCCAAACTATCACTATCTTTTGTTAATTGGACATTTGATTGACACGTTAGAAACGAGTATGCTTATTTTCTTTATAAAAATGAAATACACGTGAATTTGATACGTGAAAATTACATGCACTCTTGTGCACGCATAATTAACTTTTTTTTCTTCTTTTCTTTATGCCCATGTTCTTACATCTATAAATGTTTGGAACTCCTCCAACAATTGTCTTTAAGTGAGTTTACGTGCATCATCACCACATGCGTCAATACTTTCTCTATTTTCTTTTACTTAACTATGTTTCACAATTGAAAAAATGGTCCTATGATCCTATCCCTTTTCGTACATATTTGCATTTTGGAATTGACTACATATTTTTTCTTTATCTTTGCTTGTATTAGCCTCATCCGCTTTTGTTCAATGTAATCTTATTTCTTACTTTAAGTCATAAATCATCGTATATTTTCTCAGTTCTTATGAATTCTTATTGAACTCCCCGACTTCTAGGATTAGCTAATATTGGCATGTTTTGGTGATTGTTGCATTTGCTTATGTAATTTTGGTGTTTACATATATGTTTCACTTGCAGTTTGTGATGGTGATACTAAAGGGATCAGTGGGCATATCATTTGGAGGGAACAAAGATCCAGCTGCCTATGCAGAAGTAGTGGCAATGGGTGGAATCAGCAGAGAAGTGAAGAGGAATCTGATAAGCACACTTGGTTCTATTCTGCAGACTAGGTTGTCCATTCCTCGGACACGCTTCTTCCTCAAAGTTTATGACACAACCCTAGTACCCATCCCCTCCAAACTATGAATTCTAGCTATACAAATAAGAAACCATGAAAGAAGTAATAGCTAATTACTTGAAGTAGCACCATAAAGTGAATAAGTTTCCAGTTTTTGTGTGTGTTTGTATTCTAGTAAGAAAAAAACAAGAGTAGGAAAAGAATGTTTTATCATTCCTAATGTGTAGGATAGTTTTTGCATGTTTTCCTTTCTTGTGTACTAATGGGAGAATACTCATTAAAGAAAATATGTTGCAGTCTTAATTTTAAGTACTTTCTCCTCAAATTAGTATTTGGTTTGTGAGCTTTTATCTAGTATTGTTGATACACAAATTTGTAGTTGATGCCTACATTTCCCATCAAACATCTACTCCCTCAATCGCAAAATAAGTTTCACTTTTGTAACATTTAAGACAATATAATTAGAGTTAAGACTTTTCTCTTATACCCCATGTGTTTTTGTTACAATCTACATCATTTTGTTGGTTCTCCCAAATCTCCGAGGTAGCATTTGGATTGGAATTTCTGTCCCGGAATGAAAATCAAGAATCCAGAATGAGAATAATTATTTTTTGTTGTTCATGTTCGGATTTAAAGTGTTTCTTCCAGAAAATATATTCCAAAATTGAGAAACATAATCTCTATCCCAGAATAATTCAAAAACATTTCCTTTCATACAAGAATACCAGAAGTGGACACTTACAACATTAAACAGGTTTGGATTCTCAAAAAATTAAACAATATCATATTGCATATCAACAATCATTTCCCATACAGTGTTGGAGTTGGCTAAATATCTACTTGCCACTCAACAAGATGGCAACAGATGATTACCATAGCGATGGCATGATCCAAAGTTGTGGATATGTAATTGTAGGATTCGGAACCATAAAAGTACTTTCACAAGGCGAAATTGCAAAAAAGCCCACGTCGGTGCACTTGGGAGTCTCGTATTCCTTGTCAGAGAGCATGTCATCGTCATCGTCAGGTGGAATCTCAACTTTGGGGTAGAATGTGTAGTCATCATCATGAGTGTAGAATACGTGGTCGCTCGTGAAATCACAAGGCGGATACTTAGGCATAAAAGGCTCAAGGAAAGGAGAAGTTGCCTTGCAGGAGAAGGTATAGTTATTGCCAACAAACAAGCATTGATAGCCCAATGACGGGACTTGAGTCCATTTCCGCGTGGATAAATTGATTTTGAGAATCTTAACAAACAAGGTCTTCCTAGGACCAGAAACATATCGAATGGCCAAACAGAGCTCCCCGTTCAGATCCACAAGGTATCTCCTAGTAACAAGGCTAGAAGCAAGATTAGGAGATAGCTTAAATCCCGTAAAGTCCGACTCTTCACTATCTCCTGCCATTGGCAACTCAACTGCTCGAGGGTAAGGCTGATCAATTTGAATCAAGACGAGAACTGGACTATGATCTCGGTTCCTTCGAACTCCATATAAATTACCTTCGAAACAAATAATGTCATTCAAATCGCTAGGACCTTGAATACGACACCACACATTACCACCTGGCCTAGCAAAGGCTAGTATCGAATCTGCTTCGCCGACATGGACCACGACAAATACAATGCAATTATCAGGTGAAGAATTAGGGTTCGCAGTCAGGAATGCCTTGTAAGGATTGTACTCAATCCCATTGTTTTCGATTAAGGTCCGAATCGAGGGGAGGGGAAGGGTAGATCTGGAAAAGGGATTGAGGAGGCTGAACTGGGAATCAGTAGGGCTAAAAGTGACCATCCAACCAAATGGTGAGCCCCAACATTTTCTTCCAGAAACTTCCGGCAAGTGAAGCACCAGTTCCTTTTTACCTACATTTGGATCGTAGGTGCGAAACCTAACCTTCGAATTGGAATCAGAATCGGAGTCGGAAACAGATCCGAGCATACAATATGGTGCAACAAAATTGGGTTTCTTGTTGAAATCAGCAGCAAAAAGATACCAATCACGACACACAGCAGAGCAATTAACATAATCTTCAACTAAATCGATTTTCTCAGCAATCAGACTCAAGATATCACCTGAAATTGAAGACCAATCTGCTGATGATTGCGTTCTTCTTCTTCTTCTCTTACTGATTCTGTGAACAGAAATCCTTTTTCTCTTAGGTAACCTGTGAACAACCTCCATTGCTGTCTGATTTTGTCTCTCACTCTCACTCTCACTCTCGGAATTGCTTTTGTTTTCAAGGATCAATGCCTTTCGATAACTCTTATATAGACGGGAACAAAAAGGAAATCTCCGTTGGCTCATAGGATTCGGATTTCATAGAAGATTCGAGGTCGGTTGATTTGCTAGGGCACGTAATAGAACGGTCAAAACTCAAAAGTGCGAGTACAGAAGTAAACAAAATCTAACCCTTAATTAAAATTGGAAAAAAGTCCAACTTAGTCGTTGAATTATCCAAAAAGTGTCGATTTAGTAATGAACTATCAATCAAGTCAATTTTGTCTAAAGTTATCTGGTTATGTTAATTTATTTCAAATATTTTCAGAAATCGTGTCAAATCAGGACATTCCGTTAATCATGGACGAAATACGTCAAATAAAAATATTAAACATAAGCATAAACTAACATATTTTGTCCATGGATTTAACAGAATGTTCTAATTTAACACGATTGAACTAACTTTTGGACTAAATTGAATCGATTGATAGTTCATAGACTAAATTTGCACGTTTTGGATAGCTCAATAAGTAAATTGAACCTTTATCCGTGAGTATTCCTTCCATAAATACTACTCCTTCCGTCTCAAGATGAGTGTCCTGTTTCCATTTTTTGCAAAAATTAAGGATTACCAAATTATTTAATGTGT
>JAYMTF010001044.1:0-26924 GCA_036897485.1 Pelargonium nanum | reverse complement strand
CCCAGTTTTGTTTTTTTGATGGAGACGCGTTGTGAAAGGTCGAGATTGGATGGAATTAAGGTGCAGTTGGGGATGGCGGGGATGTTTGTGGTGGATGCGGTAGGTAGGAGTGGGGGGTTGGCGATGTTGTGGAAGGAGGGGGAGGGGGTATCATTGTTGGGCTTTTCGAGGAATTTTATTGATATTAAGGTCCGACGATGAGAGGTAGGAGAGTGGCGGATTACTGGGTTCTATGGTGAGCCGAGTAGGGCGAGGAGGAGGGAGTCGTGGTCTTTGTTGAGAGGCTTAGCGGGTCGGTCGGAGTTACCTTGGCTTTGTGCCGGAGATTTTAACGACATGATGTTAAGTAACGAGAAGCGGGGAGGTGTTCCACAACCTCATTGGCTTCTTGATGGGTTTGCGGGTGTAGTAAAAGAATGTAGTTTGGTGGATTTGGACGCGCAGGGGTACCCGTACACGTGGAGAAGGAGTGCACGAGAGGAAGGTGGTGTGGAGGAGAGGTTGGATCGGGCGTTGGCTACCGTGGAGTGGGTGACGAGATTTAACGAATATCAAGTTTTTAATTTGCCTTGGATAACCTCGGACCATTCGCCATTACTGGTTACTTGGGTGAAAGAGGTTCGTAGGAGGAGGGAGTATAGGTTCCGGTTTGAAAATTTTTGGATTGGCGAGCCGGGGTGTAAGGAGACAGTGGAGGCGAGTTGGGGTGCGGCTGGAGATGCGCACATTATCCGCAAGATTGAGAGATGTGGGAAGGCATTGGGAGCTTGGGGAGGTCCGATTGTGAAGCGGATGTTGAGGGAGGTAAGTCGGGCTCGGAAGAAGTGGGAGGATGGGGGTGACGAGGGTGGTGGAAACGTGGAGAGGGAGGAATATTTAGCGGCTTTGGAAAGGTATGAGAAGTATTGGAAGCAACGTTCAAAAGCGTTATGGTTGAGAGAGGGGGACTCCAATTCACGATTCTTTCATGCAATTGCTTCGGGAAGGAAAATGGCTAATCGTGTGTAGTAGTTGAAGGATTCGGGTGGTGTGTGGAGGAAGTCGGGAGAGGGTTTGGAGGAGGTTATGGTGGATTATTTTCGTCATCTTTTTACAACCCAAGGATGTGAGGCGGACCCGGTGTGTGAGCTGATCGGTGCTCGTGTGTCGGCGGAGCAGAACGCGAGGTTGGTGGCGGAAGTAACGGAAGGTGAGGTGAAGGCTGCATTGGACTCCATGCATCCGGATAAATCTCCAGGTCCGGATGGCATGAGTCCGGCGTTCTTTCAACGGTATTGGGGAGTAGTAGGTCGAGACGTTGTGGGAGCTTGTCGGGAGGTGCTGATGTCGGAGACTATGCCGACCGGGATGAATGACGCGCATATCGTTTTAATCCCGAAGAAGACGAAACCCGAGGTAATGGGAGATTTACGACCTATATCTTTATGCAATATTGTTTATAAAATTATTGCCAAAATTCTTGCAAATAGGTTGAAGGGGGTATTGGATGGGTGTGTGCCGGAGTTTCAAAGTGCTTTCGTGCCGGGCCGGTTGATAACTGATAATATCGGGATAGCGGCGGAAGTTCTTCATTGGATGAAGAGGAAGTCTCAGGGTGAGGTTGGGGTTGTAGTTTTGTAGTTGGATATGTCCAAAGCGTATGATAGAGTGGAGTGGGAGTTCGTTATACGTATGCTTAGGGCGTTTGGGTTTTGTGAGAGGTGGGTAAACTGGATTCGGTTATGTATCTCGACAGTCCGATATCGAGTAGTGGTGGGAGGGGGTGTGTCGGATTGGATACTGCCGGGTCGAGGGTTGAGGCAGGGCGACCCGTTGTCGCCCTATTTGTTCATTCTTTGCGCGGAAGGGTTATCTGCATTGATTCAGAGAAGAGTTGGGCAAGGGTTGTTGCATGGGTGTAAGATATCACGGCAGGCTCCTTCGATCTCGCATCTTTTCTTTGCGGACGATAGTTTCATTTTTTGTCGCGTTGTGAAAGAGGAGGCGAAGCGGGTTCGTGATGTGTTGGGTCTGTATGAGCGGGCGTCGGGACAATGTGTCAATCTCGAAAAATCTGTGGCTGTGTTTAGTAAGAACACAGTGGCCGGGAAAAGGGAGGAGGTGTGTGGCGTTCTCAGAGTAAAAGAGGAGGGGGCGGTTTCCAGCTATTTGGGAATGCCAGCGGTGGTAGGGAGGAGTACCATGGAAGTGTTCCGGTTTGTGAAAGACCGTGTGGCGCAGAGGGTTGGGGGGGGGAGTAGGAGGTTTTTATCGAGAGCGGGAAATGAGATTCTCATCAAAACTGTAGCGCAAGCTTTGCCGAATTATGTGATGAGCATGTATTTGTTACCGGTAGAGTTATGTGCGGAATTGGAAAAAATGATGAATTCTTTTTGGTGGGGGTCGAAGAGTGGAGGTCGAAGAGCGATTCACTGGTGTGCTTGGGATGGGCTTAGTGCGAGTAAGGGAGCAGGTGGGTTGGGAGTGCGAAAGTTGAGGGAGTTTAATCTTGCTATGTTGGGGAAGCAAGGGTGGAGGGTGTTGGATCAACCGGAGTCCTTGTACGCACGGGTGTTGAAAGGTCGGTACTTCCCGAGAAATTCTTTTTTGGATGCTCCGCTTGGGTCGAACCCAAGCTTTATTTGGAGGAGTATCCGAGCTGCACAATTACTGCTCAAATCGGGTTGCTTTATGCGAGTGGGGACCGGTGACTGTATCAGAGTTTTTAAAGATCCATGGATTGTGAATAATGGTGTTGTGCAGGTAGGAGCAGAGGTACCAGCTGGGTGGGAGGAGGCGCTGGTTCGAGACTTGTTTGAAGAGCAGAGAAGGGTGTGGGATGTGGGTATTGTGGGGAGTTTGTTCCCGGTGGAGGTGGCAAGAGCAATTTACAGCATTACACCTAGTTGTCGTGAGGTGAAAAATAGATGGGCTTGGCTCTTTGAGAAAAATGGGTGTTATTCTGTTAAGAGTGCTTACAAAGAGTTGAGGAAGGAGGTGGAGGGAGGGATTGGGGAGGAGGATCGGAAGTTCTGGCGGTCGGTGTGGAATTTAAGGTGCCCGACGAAGGCGAAGGTGCTGGTGTGGCGGGCGTGTAGAGGATTTATGCCGACGGGGGACAGATTGAGGGCGAGGCACGTGGACGTGGCTGGGACGTGCATGGCATGTTCGGGGGTGGTGGAGTCGATCGAGCACGTGTTGTTAGTGTGTCCGGTGGCGGTGGAGTGTTGGGACGCGATTGGTGTTCGGGTTCAGGGAAGGATGGGGATGAGTTTTGGGGAGTGGTGGTGGGAGGTTGGTAGGTCGATTGGGAAGAAGGAGATGAGGTTGGTGGCAGTGGTGTGTTGGATGTTGTGGAGAGGGAGAAACGATTGGGTGTGGAATGGGAGGAGGTGGTCGGCGGTGCAGATAGTGAGGATGGCGAGAGAGTTAATGGAAGGGTGGGTGGATGCGAGAATGGCAGGGGAGGTGGAAGATGGAGGGGGAGGTGGGCGTGAGATGGTGGAGAAGTGGAGGAGGCCGGAGGCTGGTTTTATCAAGATAAATTCAGACGATGCATGTTTTCCGGCGGAAGGGAGGTCGGGGATAGGGTGGGTAGCGAGGAACGACGCTGGTGTATGTGTGGGGGCAGGGTGCATGGAGCGGAGGGTGGTGCTGGAGCCAAGGGAGGCGGAGGCGTGGGCTGTGCGCGAGGCGATTGGATGGGCGATGGAGAAGGGGTGGCGCAAAATTGTAGTGGAGTCCGACGCTCAGTCGGTGGTTGTAGCGCTCAAGGATAGACGGACTGAGGTGGGTCGAGTGGGTGTTCTTTTGGAGGATTGTTTGACGCTTTGTAATAGCTTTGATTGTGTCGTGTTTTCTTTTGTATCGCGCTCTGCGAATAAGGTAGCTCATGAGTTAGCTAGGCTGCCTGATTCTATGTCAGAGAGGAGAGAGTTGGATGTGGGTAATATCCCGGAGTCTGTTTCGTGTTTGTTATCGTTGGATTTGATTAATTAATATAGTTGGTTCATTTCAAAAAAAAAAAATAACAAAGTTGATTTTTTTTTGTTAAATGATTTTTTTTGTTAATCCCCTATTTAGAATTTTTCCTTATTTCAGCACTTGTAAACATTTTTTTATTCATCAAACCCGCTTAATCAATTGTAGTTGGTTTTTAGGTGTTACGTCATCATTTGTTGACACGTCGTCTCACCACTTTAATTAGATATAGAGTTCATGTGTGCATGCCATGTCATCATATCTTTCATTTTTTCATCATTCATAGCTAAACTGACATCGATTTGACTGTCTGTGACGACACCGTATAGGTTGTCTGTGATGTAGAAAAATAAAGAAATACAAAGTTTTGCCTCATGTGGTGTACATATGTGTACACTGTATTTGACGTGTTAACAATTATTGACGTGGTATTGAAAATCAACTACAACTTATAAAGTGAATATAATTAATTAAAAAAATGGTTTACAAGGGTTCAAATGAAAACTTGGTAACATTTTTTTTAGAAATATATTGGTAACATTTTATTTGAAAAAGAAAAAAAAACACTCCAAAACGACCCCAAATTAGGAGGGAAAATCAACTAACAAAAACAAGAGGGAAAATCAGCTCTACACTGCTCATTCCCATAAACCCTAACACGCAATCACATCCAAATCCCCCAATTTTCAAATCCAAAATCACTACTTTTTCTCATCAATTTCCTTCATTATCATTATAGTCATGACCCAATTCCCCAATTCTATTTGATTGTTTTCAGATTTTTTGTAAATGAAAGATTCAGATTTCGCTACCGACAACCAGAGACTCGAGGTCGTTGCTCCTCGCAAGAAATCGAGAAAAGTTGTAGAAAAGACAGCATTTGTATCTCTGAACCATCTCGATACTCCTCTACTTTCAACAGCTAGTGGTTGTGCCTGTGAATCAGTTCGATTCGACCCGGATCGGCCTTACCCTCTCGGCCGGACCAGCCGGAGCTGTGATTTTGTATTCGATGACCGTCGAGTCAGTAAGCAACACTGTCAGTTTTTATTTGATAGTGTATTGCGCAAAATTTATATATTGGATGGGTTTTTAGTGTCTGTCAATTCTAGTTTTGTTGTTGATGAATTTAGAAATAGGGTGGTTAGGTTTGATGGATTGGGAAATGGGGAGGTGGAGAAGGTTGTCGAGTGTTGTGGTGTTGTTAGAGAGTCTCTGAATGGGGTTTTTGTTAATGGGTTTAGGGTTAAAAAAGGGATGGTTGTGGAGTTGTGTGCGGGTGATGAGGTTTTGCTTGGATGTGAGGATGTTTGTGGCGGTTTTCGGACTCGGGTGGGTTTTATAGTGCAAAGAGTTGTTTTTGAGGAGGAGGTTGTTCGGAGATTTGATGGGAGTGAATGTGTCGGAGATGAGTTGTGCAGAGTGGTGTCATCAGAACAACACTCACAAGGGTCGGCGTCGAGTGGGAAGGGCAGGAAAAGGGTTTTTGCTTTCCGGATAAATGAAGTGCTTCCGGGTTGTGATTTATTTAGATCAAAATGTGATGATCCGGTTGGTAGAGCAAAGTTCCTTGTAAATCAGTGCAGAGATATATTGGGTAGTGAAGATCCTGTATCTTACATTCAACGATGTTCTGGATTAGACTCTGGGAAGGAAGGAGCGAGTGACTTAACAGCTTATACGGTTAAGTTCCAAGCACACATTGAACCAAAGGCTAAAAATGTCACTCCAGATGTTGGACAAGAAACAATTCATAGCAAGAAGACATGCCCTGATTTGAATCCAGGAGACAGTAGAGTTGTATTAGAGGCACACCGTGAAATAGCAAATGTTTGTACTGAAAGTAACCATTTAGGTCATAAAGAAAAAATTGGTGTTGTATTTAGCAAAACTACTGCCAATAATAATCCAAAGATTCCATCATTGGACTCCGTGGATAAGGAGATTGCTTTTCAAATTCATGACGGTATGCAGAAAGAAACTCGGGGAATTTCATGTTTGCCACCTGGGAAGAAGTTCTACCTGAACCGCCTTCAATTAATGGACCATGCTTCATTGGGTCATCATACTGCTGTTTCCTTGCCTAAGCTTCTCCACCCTATTGACAGCGTTTCTAGAATATTCATCGCAACATTTACAAGTGATATATTATGGTAAAGTTTTGTACGCTCATTTGTGCTTTTGTTGATTACTTATTTATGCAACAGTTATGCATTTATATTGGTATTTGATCAAGATCTTTATCTTATTTTTCTTTTGTTTCTCTTATAACTGTCTTGATCAATTTAACTCATCTATATTTTGGTAGGTTCTTGTCGTGTTGTGAGATTCCCACCCACCTGCCAGTAACGATTGCATGCCATAGTGCTGAAAAATGTTGGAGTTCAAGCACTGATAATAGGACCTCTATGCCATATCCAGCTTATCCAAACTTAGTTGTAGTGTAAGATTCTTATATTCTTCATTTACTAAGTTGCATTAAGGCAGAAAGTGAAATCATTGTACTTTAGTGTGGAACAATTTCCCCCCCTTAATTTAGTCTGTTTCATATAATAGCTATCCTCCATTCCCCGAGACTATAGCTTTTGGTACAGACCGCAAGAGACAAGGCATTGCGTGCCACCATCCAAAATTGATTGTTTTGCAAAGAGAAGATAGCATGCGTGTTATCGTATCTTCTGCAAATTTAGTGGCAAATCAGGTGATTACTTGACGTAAGGTATTCTCATTTGCATTTTGTGTTAAGGATGAAAGTTAACGTTCTGATTTAGCTAATCTGGTCTACTGACTTCTGCAGTGGAATAATGTGACCAATAACATTTGGTGGCAAGATTTCCCTTCTGCATCTGCACCGGATTATTTGTCTCTTTTTACTCAAATATCCTACGGGGAAATAAATCAAGATTCAAGATCAAGGTCTGATTTTGTTGCTCAGCTGGCTGGATTCATGGCAGCTCTCCTGGTTGATGTCCCTAGTCAGGCCCACTGGATTGTCGAGTTGACGAAGTACGACTTCGGAGATGCTAATGCGCATCTGATTGCTTCAGTTCCTGGAATTCATTCTTACAGATCTCCTAGTGTATCAGAGTCCATGCATTTCTTACTTGTGAGTATTCTATTTATGGGTTGTGTTGGTGCTCGTGGGCAAAATTCTCATTGTGAAAGCTGACTTTACTTTTTTAAAGTTTTCCTTAGTTTTCTCAAGAGAATCCTATGTACTCACACATGTACTTATTAATTGCTTCATTGGATTGAAAGATTATGTCTGGAAGTGAAAACCAGTTAATGCCCCAAACTGTAGCTCACTCATTGGCTTAGCTGAAGAGGCACCTCATACATACTTGTTACTGCTTTGGGGTCGAGTGCCTTATCCTAGCCCTTGTCTTGTTGTGACACACACGACACGCAAAACACCAAAAAACCCAAGGTAGTCATATTGTTTATATGGTTTTTGTATGTTAGTTAACATGTTCATGTTAAATAGGTTAAATTTGTGATATTTAATCGTGTGGGGCTATGACCCGCTAAGCGTATTGGGGAGTGTCGTGCCTACGTGTTGGTAATGTCGTACAGAACATGTTAGGTTGTGCTAATTGTGTCGTTTTAGCCTAGTCCATTTAGTTAAATGTGCCGTGTTTGTAAATGTTTTGTGCTCATGTTTAATATTTGAGCAAGATTACTGAATGTGTCGTATTTTTGTTGGCCCATATAGCACACGGTCAACCTTCATCACGCCACGAATTGCCAGCTCTATATAATTTATTTGATTTGGAAGTGCTTGTAGAGCTCCATTTTTTAGTGGATGTGTCTTGTTAACGGTGCTAAGCTCTTACCTTGTTGTGATTTCAAAAGCAAGTTGCTGGCTAGAATGAAAATTCTATCATTTACTGTCATGTCAGGCGAAGCAATCACGGACATCTGGTCTGAAGTTCCTTGGTTCTGTTGAAGCATCTGTAGTCGGTTTAAGCTACCTTTTCCGCACTGCATCAGACACAAATGGTGCACAACTTAAGAAATTGGCAGCTTTTATTCAGAACTATCAGGAAAATGCATGTGGGATGATTGAGGTTATTTTAAGACGAAACTTGAATGTCTCTGCAGACGCCAATGCTGTGAGCGTTCTCATTCAAAATCCAGAAAAGTTCTCTGAGGGAGGTATAGCTAACATTCCTTTATTAGGATACTTATTTGCACTATGATATATGTTACTAGTTTAATTCAGTATTCTGAAAGTTCCATCAATTTGTAATGTATATTGACATATTATGCTTATGTTTCTTTTAAGCATGTGGTTTCTCCTTAAGTTAGATTTTCAAGTGCTAGTTGCTCAATTACTCATGTTTACTTCCACTATTTTCTATAGATTGCGTGCAACTTGGTTTTCTGCCCAGAAGTGTTGCAAAGTGGGTTTCTCCCCTGTGGGATGGGGGGTTCTTGAGCTTCTCCGGTTACATTTGTCCTAAAGAAGCGCTTGCAGCTGCTCTAGGGGAAAACAACAACAAAGTACTTTTGATTCTTCATGTTTCACAGGCACGTTTCTTTGTAAAATATGTTTTCCATGATTTACACCTAGAGCTGTCAGTTTGGATCCAATCCCATGGGCATCAGAAACCCAACCCGCATCATGCAGGTTGGGGTCACATACAAATAGACCCAAATAATTTTCAGGTTGGGTCGGGTTGCCATGAGGAAAGTGTGGGTTGGGCAAACCCGCCCTCACCCACACATTTTCTTTGTAAAATTCGTGGCCTGAAACCCACAACCCGCATCTCTTGCGGGTTGGGTTAAGGTTACGTCTTTTCAACTCGAACCCAAACAGCCCGACCTGAAACTGAATTGCCACCTCTATTTACAGCTTTATACATTCACACAGATGAAGTGATTATATCTAAAATATTTACTTGGGCAGGGAAGTAACTTTTCACATATGTCCGAGATGATTCAGACTGAACATGTTACTGCGTTGTCCTCCCTCATCGCTTCAGTACAGAGATGTTTAGGCCTTTGGCGTCTGGAAGAGGTAACGCGACTGAAATTAGAGAAACTTGTCCACAGTTGAGCTACTAAATTCTTTTTGAGATAGTTCACCGCAGTTTATAATTTTTTTGCAGTAGTTTAGAATAAGAACGTGTGTATGTGCATTGGATTTCTACTTTCATGTTCTTTATTATGAACTCTTTGTTAACAAAATTTTGTGAGATTTGATGTATTTAACAATGATTGTTAATTATGAACCTTTTCTGGATTTGTAAACAAGTTTCCTGGGTCATCAATGACCTCATCTTGTCGTAAATGTAACTCTAATTTTTTCACGTAGCAAGGGTATTATTACTTCTCTTCAAGAAAACTTGTGAGGTTGTTACTCGGATGTTTCTTTGTAGAGGTTTGGTTGAGTTATGCATGGAAGTATATTATGCGTCGCTAAATAATAGGATTTAAGATAAATTGTCATCTCCTGATTTGATTGGAACTAGCAAATAAAGCAACATAACCAGTTTTTCTGTAGTGTTTTGTAAAGATTTACAAGTTCTATATAAGAGACCTTCATGTGTATCTTATATGTTTTTTTTCCAAACTCTACAAGGTTGTAGGTCGTTACAGGTGGCCAGAATATCAAGAAACTGATTTCATGTATGGTGAGTGTGTACAATTTCGCACAACATAACTATCCGAATTTAAGGTTGAAGCTTATTGCTCATTGAGTTTCAGTCTTACACTGCCTCTTTCTTTTTTGTCAGGTTCGTCTTCGATTGGATCAATCAATGCGCAGTTTCTCGCTGCATTTTCTGCAGCTGCTGGAAAGAGAACCTCCCAGTTCTCTGAGTCCGAAGATTCTGATCCAGAGGTAAATTGAGCATTTTTAATACGCAATTTCATGTCTAAAACAAACATTATGTTTGTTACTAAACGGTTCATTGATGCAATTGACAGTGGGGCCGTTGGAGTGCTTCTCAAGAATTGAAGCGTCCATCTATTAGAATCATCTTTCCAACAATCGAAAGAGTGAAAAATGCGTATAACGGGATTTTACCTTCAAGACGCATTCTTTGCTTCTCAGAGGTATAATAAGTAGCCTTATATTATCAGCTTACATTAAAATTCTGTAATGGAGGTAGTGAATAGCAATTCTGCAATTTGGTAACTATCGATCAAATAATGGCAACCTGTTCAAATTTGTGAGATGGAATTGGTGCAGTTTGTGCCTCGCATTTGATATGATGTGTTATATAAATATAATTTAGGTTAATAATGGATTACTACCCAATTATAATGGTCAAAACACGTTACTTCACTTTTCGACTTCCATAACATTTGCATTCCATATGTTTTCGCTCCACCAGTAAATCATTAATTTTAATGGAGAAATTCATTCTCTCTCATTATGTACTTTGCGCGTGACATTCTTTTGATTTTAAATTCTTAAAATGTCCTTACATTCTCAAAAGAACTCTAACCTCATCCCCATTTCACTTTTATCTTCCATCTTTTCTATTTCTCTCCAAAATTGGATTCATATATGATAGTTATGACATTAGAGAATGCCATGTGCAAAGCACATGATGAGAAAGAATGAATATCTCTATTAAAATTGACAATTTACATGAAAGTGAAAACATATGGGGTGTAAATGTTATAGAAATCAAAAGGTATAGTTGTGTTGTGTGTTTTGGTGCATCATAACTGGATAGTAATCCGTAATTACCCCTATATTTTATCGATTCCGGAGATTCATGCAGAGTTTTCTATCAGCATAACCTTTTTTAGGTCAAAACTTTCATTTTTGTGGAATATTGATTCAAGTTACACTTAAATCCATGCATTTTCGGTTCACATATGGAATGAGTGAATAGATATGGAGTATACTATTTTGCTTGAAGTTTGAAACATGTGTAATAGCTCACAATTAATAGTGTCTCGGTCTCCTTTAACATTCATTGTTTTCTCCCGAACACTGGAAATAGTAGCTAATTTTTGTCATATTTCATTTCTCTCGATACAGAAAACGTGGCAAAGGTTGAGATCTGCAAATATACTTCACGATGCAGTTCCTTATCCCTCTGGTCGAGTGGGGTATCCAATGCATACCAAGGTAGCAAGGAGGCGTTTTCAGTCAAGGACGGGCGCATCTTCCTTCGGGTGGGTTTATTCTGGGTCCCACAATTTCAGTGCAGCTGCGTGGGGACGACCAATTTCCAAATCAGTTGGAATAGAGAAAACCGGGTCCTCTTGGGGTTCGCGGCTTCATATTTTAAACTATGAACTCGGGATCGTTTTCCTATTTCCTCCGCCAGGTAGAAATGTTAGCTTTGGCAAACACAGTCCGAACTTGGATGATATTGTCTTGCCGTTTATGGTGCCTCCTCCGAAATATAGACCTAAAGACCGGCCTGCAACGAAACAGGCAATGAGGGAGGCTGTAGCTGAACTTATCGAGCAAGACAGGGAGCTCGTTGAAGCAGTGAATGCAGAGGAGATGATGGAAGAGATCCCGGATGAGGACGAGCAAGCAGAAGAAGCAAATGATCATTGCGTTGCAGAGAAGGAAGAGGAGAAGGACGAAGAGAAGGCTTATGCTGAGGTGCTGTGGAGTCAGGTTGATTCATCCCAAAGTTGCTGATATGTAGACAAATATAAACCATCAAAATCGCTAGCTCGCCTCCATCTTATTGTAGATTCAGTGTTGGATCGTGTTGCGTGTTCCGGAATTTGTGTACATTTGAGCTCTAAATTGTGCTGTTTTATTGGAAAATACAATTGTATACACTCATTGTTGATGAAAGTTATATAGTATTCTTCACTCAGATATCTTGTGGAAAGTAAAATATATCAGATAGTTCAGTTTTCTTTCTTGCTTGGTACTTGGAAATGATACCTCTTTTGCTTGCTTTCTTGTCTGCTTGTGCAAATGAGAGTTGGCAGTTCGGATTTCGGGTTGGATTGCAATTTGCAATGAAACGTGTGAATTTGAGCGAGGTTGTCTGACCAACCCCACGGTTTTTTCATGACAAACTCGGGTTGAAAAGTAATTAGGTCCAATTTATGTTACTCGAATCTATAAAAGTGCATATCATATTTCAAGTGCTCAAGGTTCCAAATTCAAATTACAAGCTCCAGTGGTTTACTACATACATAAAATTGTAGCATGCATTAAAATGGAGCTAGTTTTATGTGTTGAATATTTTGTTACTTACACTTCAATTTATCATTCTATGTCTAGCTAGTAGTAGTGACTTTTCGGGTTCAAAATTTACGTTTAAAATGTACAGATTTATACTAATTTGTTCGACCCGTCACACAATTTTCCAAGAACACGTAACCCAATTAAAATCATTTTATGTGACTAGAACTCATAAAATCCTGTGCCGAGTATAATCCAATTTGCCGGCTTTATATCAAGCACAATAATGAACGAGAACAATTTTATAGTTGTATATATTATCAAAATTTGAATTTTCGCCATTGACTCTACTATGAACAATATCGCCATCGTGTCGAGCCAATGTGAGTAGAAAGAGATGGAAATTTCTGCCAAAGTGCTCGAAATCTTGGTTCAGCAAAGAGACAAACAAAATAAATTAGGATGGACTGCAAATTAAAACGGGTTATAAATATTTATCAATGAGGTGACATCACATTGACCATAATTTATTGGCTGTGGTTTTTTTTTCCTTCTCTTTTTGCCAAATATGAACAGTATAGACAAAAAGGTTCCATCTTTTTTCCATTTCCAAGTGGCAATGTTCTTGACCCTCCACAACTCTCCTTTTCACTACCATCTTCCCCAATCCCATTCCTCTCTCTCTCTCTCTCTCTCTCTCTCTCTCCTTCCCAATTCGTCCTCAACTTTTCTCCATCTTCTCAATCATCACAAACCCACGTAGATTTTCACCTCATTTTCTCCATTTTTCATCGACACTGTAAATATCCGCAGACCCATCTCCTCAATTCCCTCCAATCATGGAGGTTTCATCTTCCTCATCACCTCTGTCAATTCACTCCAGGTGGGTCCCTTCTCCTCCGCCAATCCGACCGGCGGTTCAATCCAGATTCTCCCCAACCTGCCGGAAAGTTGTCTCCTTGTACCCAATTTCCACCACCTCCTGTTCGTTCCTAAATTCCGATTCTCTGGCTCTGCCGCGAAATGGGTCTTCCCGGAGCTCCCGGAGGAGGCGGGTTGTTCAAGTTTCGGCGATTTTTGAGCGGTTCACTGAGCGAGCTATCAAGGTGGTGATGTTCTCGCAGAGGGAAGCTAGAGCCTTGGGGAGGGACATGGTTTTTACACAGCATTTGTTGCTGGGATTGGTTGCGGAGGATCAGGACCCTAAAGGTTTTTTTGGGTCTGGTGTCACAATTGAGGAGGCTCGTGAAGCTGTGCGCAGCATTTGGAGAGGTGAAGATGGTGGTGGTGGTGGTGAAGTGAGTTCCTCAACTGATGTGCCGTTTTCGATCATTGCGAAGCGGGTCTTTGAGGCTGCAATGGAGTATTCAAGAACTATGGGGTGTAAGTTTGTTGCTCCTGAACATTTGTCCATTGGCCTTTTGACAGTTGATGATGGGAGTGCTCATAGGGTCCTCAGAAGGTACTTACAAGTTTGATATCATCTCGAGTTGAGTTAATGTTGTTTCCTTGTGTGTTTAAAAGATGTGTTGTGTATTACATTTTTGTATTACAGTCATGATTGTTGAACAAGACGAGGAAAAACCGCCTAACTTTATTTGAACTTGTACAGTGTAGAGAGGTTAGTGACTGTGCAAGGAAATTTGAGAGAATGAGGTTTATAAAGGTAGGGGTAAGGCCCAGGTTGATGTTAGAGTATAACATTGATATAGGCCTGATTGACCTAAACGTCACAAGTCCGAGTAACATGGGGCCTCCAACTATGAGTTTAAGCTTTTAGGTTATTTGCTTTTTTAGATTGACATGAAAGAAGTAGTAAGAAAAGACTTGGTAGCACACAACGTAATGAAAGAGATAACATTAGATAGGGCTGAGTGGATACACATAGAAGTTATCAAGGAGTTTTGATAAAAGATTCATATAGTTGACATAACATTGTCTTAGAGATGGTTTTGTTGTTGATGTAAACTTGTAAATGTGTATATGGACTATGGAGGTAGTTTCTCAAGATCCTCATGCTTGGATGCATCAACATTAGATAAGACTGAGTGGATGAGGACAATAAGCTCAGAAGATTTCTAAGAGTTTTGCTAAATTATTCACGTAGTTGACCCAAACGTTGTCCGTGAGATGGTTTGGTTGCTGTAGTTTTGATAATATTAATATGATCTGGCTACCAGTACCATGTCGTACTTTATGTGCCACCGAATGTAAACTTGTAAATGTGTATGTGGAGGTAGTTTCTCATGTCTCAATGTATCAGTCCATTTTTCTCCAAAGTTCCATAGATTGATGGAACACTGATCTGAGAATCAGCGAGGCGCACCACTAGTTTTATGGAAGGTGCGGGTATTAGCATGTGTTTTTTTTGCTTTGTCCACAGTTGGTTTCTGACACATTGCTAGAGAGTAGAGTCAATTTGAGTTCTTTTTTTTATTATTTCAATTCAAGGTGTTTCAGCCACAACCTACTAGCTCTTTACCTTCTTTTTTTCAGGTGATATGTTTCATTTCAAGATCCATCTGACAAGTTTTTTCGAAATGTATCTGACATTCTTTCTTTTAATTATTTAATATAACTTGACAAGCTCTCAACTTGTTTCCATTTTTGTTGGATTTTTTCTGTTTGACAAAGTCAAGATGCTGAATTTGCTGTTAAATAGGCCTATTTTAGTATTATTTCAGGTTAGGAATAAATGCAAATGACTTGGCTGCGGCGGCAGCGTCACGGCTTGAAGGGGAGCTTGCTAAAGATGGTAGAGAACCATCTGTAGCATCCAAAGCTACGCCTGAAAAAAAGCTTCCCGAGAAAGCTGCTAGTACGAGATCCTCTAGAAAGTCAAGAGGTTAGAGGTTAAGCCGGTTCTTGTTTCTTTCTTTAGTTCTTTGATTACATAAATGTTAAAAGTAAGTTCTTATAATTTAACTTTGATTGCCAGAGAAAAGGGCTTTGGACCGATTCTGTGTGGATCTTACTGCTCAAGCTAGTAAAGGACTCATTGATCCTGTCATCGGCAGAGAAACAGAAGTCCAGAGAATAATCCAGATACTTTGTCGGAAAACCAAAAATAACCCCATTCTTCTTGGCGAAGCTGGCGTCGGGAAAACAGCGATCGCTGAAGGACTAGCGATTAGTATCACACAGGCCGAAGTCCCTGTTTTTCTCTTGGTGTGTTTTTGCTACTCTTCTTTACTATGTATTATTAGAGTAAAGAATTAATATTAAGCCTTTATCTATCAGATTAATCTTTTAGTTGAGTTGACCCTCTTCAAAGATGCAATTTGTTATACATAATCAGAACCATGAATTTGATTAGCCTCATTGTTTCACTCACAGAAAAAGCGCGTGATGTCCTTGGATGTAGGACTATTAATGGCTGGTGCAAAGGAGAGAGGAGAATTGGAGGCACGTGTTACTTCATTAATCAGCGAAGTATTAAAATCAGGTGATTTTTGTTGTTATATTTAAAAATAGAAGCAAATGAGCAATTTCATTATTATTAATTTTCAATAATGATCACATTACAGGTAATGTCATTCTTTTCATCGATGAAGTACATGCACTCATTGGATCTGGTACAGTTGGGAGAAGAAATAATGGTTCTGGGCTTGACATTGCTAATCTACTGAAACCGTCACTTGGTAGAGGTGAATTACAGGTGCTTGTTTCTCATAAGCATGCTTTAATCTTTCAAAATGATATTAGTGAACAAATTTTGTATTCATTGTTAAATTATTACTACCTCACTGATTGAATGTGTTGTATTAAGGTTATATTCACAGATTAGGAAGTTGTGTGAACTGTGAAATGACCCGACTAACCTTATTCACTTATTTGGATGGTCTCATTAAAACTCTCTCACTGCTAAAGTACTAATTATCTCTCTTTTAGTTGTTCGAAAAATAAATTAGTAGTATTCATTTACTCTCACGAGAATGATAAATGGCTATAATTAGAAAGTAAGTTGAATTTTTACATTGAAATTGTGAAATGACATTTATTTGGAACTTTTTTTTTTAATAAAACGACACTTATTCAGAATAGAAGTAGTAAAAAACTTCTGCATGCCTATAAAGAAATTAGATGTTGCAGGAAAGATTAGAACTTATTTGGAAGCCACAGCTAATATTATTATCAATGACCTAATCCTTGTAAAACCACGGGTCACAGCTTATTATGTCATAGTCAGTAATTGCAAAACGTAGTGTTAGTTCTTCCATCAATGGAGCCGTTCGGTTACTGGAGTGATGCCATTGTGTGTTTTGTCATTGGAAAGATAGATAAGAGTAGAGCTGACAATTTGTATTAATGTGACGTGTTCGTGTCGTGTTGGAGGTCAAATATGTGTTGTATGAGCCAATTCATACACGACACATTTAATAATCGTATTCAAATATCAAACACTAACACGACACATACAATAACCATGTTGACGCGTAGTGTTCGTGTCGGCTTTACCTAAATGAGAGATGAGGTGAGTTGCAATTGATGTTGTTCTTATTCTCTGCTTCCATTCTCTTACCTTAGGCACAATTTTTTTGAACAATAGGTGTACACTTGTGAGTGGGAAAGGGAGACGAGATTAAAACAAATTAGATAGGAGGGGCGGAGAAGAGATTAATAAGTGATTAACCAATTCTATGATTTAATGGTGTTGACATATTATGTTAACAATAATCGTGTTATCGTGTCGTGGATGTTTTACGGGTCAAACACAAACACGACACATTTATTAATCGTGTCGGGTCCAAACACGCTTAAATCATGTCGTGTTCATGCCATGTCACGTGTCATGTCCCAAATTTCCAGCTCTAGATAAGAGACATGTACTGTTCTAGTGTGAATCTGTTGTGCTGCTTTCTTGATGATTGATCTTCTTTCGTTTTCTTTAATCCATCACGTTAGAGCAATATGTGCATTTCTTGGCATATCATATTTGCTTCTTTACCAACTCTTTTTATTGTATATGCGATCTAAAATGTCATTAACTGCAGTGTATTGCGTCAACAACATTAGATGAATACAGATCACATTTTGAAAAGGATAAAGCATTAACACGAAGGTTTCAACCTGTGTTGATCAATGAGCCAAGCGAGGTTGTTTCCTATATGTATTTTCATCTTATAATGTTTGAACTAGTCACAAACTTCTTATGCTTACTCGGGAATTATGTTCAAACATTTAGGAGGATGCGATTCAGATACTATTGGGTTTACGTGAGATATACGAGGCTCATCACTGCTGTAAATTCTCACCAGAAGCCATAAATGCTGCTGTGCATCTGTCAGCAAGATATATTGCTGATAGATATCTTCCGGACAAGGCTATTGATCTCATTGACGAGGCGGGAAGTAGAGCTCGTATTGAAGCCCATAGGAGGAAAAAGGAGCAGCAAACTCTTATACTTTCGAAATCACCAGACGATTATTGGCACGAAATAAGATCCATTCAGGCCATGCACGAAGAGGTAATAATCGAATTCGTAATTGCAACATCTATTTATTCGTGAATGAGTAATGCTATATGTCCCGAATATAGTACACTAATATTTGTACAAAATGATTTGTCAATTAATGTGATATGGCTTTTTAATTATTTTATTGATTGGCCTAATCACAATGCGCCAAGTGTACAATAATGTCCTATAGACTGGGCCATATATTCATGGGAGGGTCGTGATATCGTACATGTTGGGGTATTATTTGTGTAAACTTAGTTTTAAACAACAGAAATTGAAAATGTAGACATTCATGTAAAACGCCAGTCACTTTGCAACAAAAAAAATTGTATAAATTTTTGGACAAATAGTATTTTAATTCCTAACTCTGTGTGTTTCTTTATCCACTAATACTCTCTCATATAACTAGGCTCTCACAAGTCGGCTGGAATATGATGAGAGTGCTTCTAGCACGGGTGATGATTCTGGTGAACTCATATCAAAGCCTCCTTCACCTTCCTCATCAGATGACGAGTATGTTTTTCTGTCCCAAAATAATGTTTGGATTATAAAAAGTTGGTAGGGGTGTGCTTCGGTCCAAGACACGGACTGAAAATTCATGGAACAGACCAGTTTCAGTAAAATAAAAAATAGAAAGTCGTTTTTTGTTGTAAATAAGAATTTAGGAAAAAATAGGATTACAGTGAAGTGGGTGAGTAGTAATAAAAGAGATTGTACAAAAAGTAATAAAAAATACATGTTTAAGAGTATAAATAAAATAAAAAATTATCCAGCTTAGACCAATTAAATTTAATAGTGACTGGACCAAATGAATTCGATCTGGTCTGGTCCGGCTGGGTCTAGTTTTTTTATCTGAACCGGATTTTGAACAGCCCTAAGTGGTCAGTGCTTTCCTAGGGCTCTGTTTTATGAATTTCCTCTGGCTATGGTGAATCTTTCAGGCCGTTAGTGGTGGGACCTGATGATGTAGCGGCAGTTGCTTCGCTTTGGTCGGGGATTCCCGTTCAGCAGCTCACAGCCGATGAAAGAAAGCTTCTGTTGGATCTTGAAGAACAACTTAGAGAGCGAGTTGTTGGTCAAGATGAAGCTGTTACCGCCATTGCTCGGGCTGTGAAGAGATCACGAGTCGGCCTTAAGGATCCAGATAGACCAATTGCAGCAATGCTCTTTTGTGGTCCGACTGGGGTTGGCAAAACTGAATTAACAAAAGCTTTGGCAGCGTCCTATTTTGGATCGGTACGACCATCTATATTTATATCAATATCTTTATTTTCTTATATCAATTTCAGATGCCAAAGACTAAACAGGAGGACTTTCCTAATTTATTCTGTACTTATTTAGCAAGCAATTCGGTTGAAGTGACTTCTAGGGCTGAAGAAACTTAAGACAGTGCTTTGATGGTAAAAAAATTAGTGGTCTGGTCCAAGATCAGACCGGACATCCAAGATAGGACCGAGGACAGGTCTGGTTTTGGAACTAATTCAATTAAAAAAATACAAATTTAAGAGGATAGTTTTTTTGAAAATAAAAATATATATTCTGTGCAGACCGGACTGGACCAAATATAATTTCAAGGGAACAAATGAATCCATTTGGTCTGGTCCGGTCTGGTTGGGTCCGAAAAACCAGTTAGGATGGTATTTCGAACACTCGTATATGAGAGATAAATCTAATTTGTTGATCCCTTTAAACCTTTGAGATGCTGATATCTTGTTCTTGTCTTTTGACCTTACTAATTCAGGAAGGAGCCATACTTAGGTTGGACATGAGTGAATATATGGAGCGACATACCGTAAGCAAGCTAATAGGATCGCCCCCAGGTTATGTTGGCTACGAAGAGGGAGGCATGCTTACGGAAGCTATTAGAAGGCGACCTTTCACAGTGGTATTGCTTGATGAAATCGAAAAAGCTCATCCAGACATATTTAACATCCTTCTTCAAGTGTTCGAAGATGGCCACCTTACAGATTCTCAGGTTTGTGCCCAATGTGTGATTTTTTTCATTAAATGATGACTATTCAATAATTTCATCTGTGATCATTGACTTGGTTTAATAGGGACGGAGAGTGTCGTTTAAAAATGCATTGGTGGTGATGACTTCCAATATCGGCTCTGCTGCCATCGCAAAAGGCAGACGTCGCCGCTTTGGTTTCGTGCTAGATGATGACGATGATGAGGAGTCACCTTCATATGCTGGAATGAGAGCACTAGTTATTCGAGAACTCAAGGCATATTTTCGTCCCGAGCTACTCAACAGAATAGATGAAGTAGTTGTGTTCCATGCCCTCGAGAAACCCCAGGTTTGTCAACCTCTAGTTGCTATTTAGAGCTGGCAATATGGGTCATGATCCGAGACCTTATACAAATTTAAGCGGGTTTGAGTTCAACTTAATCGTGTTCGTGTTGACTAACCCAACCCGTTTAGTTAATCATGTTGTGTTCATGCATGTTTGGCCCATCTAATCAAACAGGTAGTGTAACTCATTTAGATATACATTTAAGAATAGAATAATAATTTTTCAAACTTGTCCTGCCACCAAATAAGTGGGTCAAATATGTTGGGTCGGGTCAATTGGAGTTATGGACCCGTTTATATAAACATACCGGGTGCTCATGTATTTATTAACCCAATTATTTAAACGTGTTGAGCGTTATGTCAACCCACTCATAAATGGGTCGTGTTCATGTTGTGCAACTCAGCCCGTTTAATAACCTGCTCGTGTTCTAGAAACCCATTTAACAGAATACTAAGCTTTAAACACAACCCGTGAACACAAATAACCACCCATATAGCTATTACTGCTTAAACATAATTGTACTACAAATCTAGGATCAGGATCTAACTACTATGTTCTCATATAGCAACTTTCACATACAACTCTATGCATTTCATGTTCTGTTTACGAGCTTAGAAACCTCATTCTACTTCGAAGTGCTAGATTCACATCATCCATTTATTTCAGATGCTCGAGATTCTAAATATCATGCTGCGAGAGGTGAAGGGGAGGCTCATATCCATGGGAGTCGGTTTAGAGGTATCTGAATCAGTCAAAGACCTCATATGCCGGCTAGGTTATGACAAAGCATATGGTGCTCGGCCTCTCAGGAGGGCAGTGACGCAAATTGTTGAAGATCCGTTGTGCGAAACATTCCTCGCCGGAGGTTTCAAGCCCGGTGACACTGCCTTCATTGATTTGGATGATTCAGGTAACCCGGTTGTAAGAAATCGATCTGGTCAGAGTATACTATTGTCCAACACAACGTCTATTTTGTAACCCCCAAAAAGTATCGGTGTCGTATATGATATAATCTATTTGTCCATAGAATTTCATGTAATCATATAGCTGTATATAGTATAGAAGTTTTGTTTGTTGTTTAGGTGATTGATCAATTCAAGTGTGTATAAGTAAAGCTTGAATTATTCATGAAACTATGTTTCATATTGAGGTGTCATAGAAAGGTTGTACTTGTAATCATCAAGGTAGTATAAGTTAAGTTTGATTTTTTTAGTATTGTTTGTTCTACTAAAAATGAGCCGAGTATACCACCAAGCGTGTGAGTGAACTCGTAAGTGGTTATTCCAGTTTAACCTGATGTCTTGAGTTGTACTCTCAGGGAATTCAATTGTGTCGTAACTTGGTGGGGAGAGTTTTGTTGCCCTTGTGGTCATGTCCGGTTCAAATGACGATTAGTCTGGATGTGGTATGACTTAAATGTGTTGATTGCGGACCCACTTCATGAACCTTGGTAGAAAGAGTTTTGTCGCCCTTACGGTCCTACTTGCTTTGAATGAGGATTAGTCTGGAGTTCACATGCACTATCGATGCATGCGTCGATAGCTTCTCTTAAACATTTTAGTTCAAACTAGGGTTGTTCATCATTTGAGTGAACCGAACTAATTTCCGGTCCTTAAAATTTTAAAAATTTGGTCCGGTCCAGTCCGGGTTTAAACCGCTGCACACCCCTAGATCAACCTAGAACTTACAAGATAATTTTGAATTGGTTTTGAGACAACTGTTCAATGAAAAGTTCAGAGCAAAACAATGGCCCATAAAATCCATGATGAAAAACCAGAAAAATCACAAGTTCTTGATCCCAACTCCCACCACCATCACCAAGAAACACAAGACAGAACTGACTGACTCTTTTGTTTTGTTTCTTTTGCTTTTCATTTTCCAAGTAATAGCATGTGAATCTATCCTTCAATAATTTCTCATGCAACAGTGGGTCCATTAATTTCCTCTTTTGTTCCCTTGCCAAACTCCAATACAATTTCAAGTTTCAACAATCTCTATGTATCTCTCTTCTCTACCATCTTCTCTTACCTTTCTCTTCAACAACAATGGTGTTGGTGTTGATTAGGCATTTTCTTCTCCTCCTCCTTCTCTGTCATGGGTCATATTGTTTTGAAGAAAAGAAGGTCCTTAGCCTCCAAAAACACTATTTGATGAGTTGGAACCAAAAGCAAAAGCAAAGTGGTGGTGTCATTCCAAGTTGTCACTCTTATAAGTCAAGTGAGTATTGCTTTCATTTTGAGAAAGATGAAACATATTATGTGTTACAAAAGCTCCTTTTCCCTCTTTTTTGAGTATGTCTCAAATGTAAATTTGATTATTCGTGTTGGATTTTTAATTGATCGAAAGAGAACTTACATGCACAAGAAGTGCACTGACGTCACTTTTAGATATTCTTCTAACTTGCAAATCGATAGTTTCTCAACATATTCTAAACATTTTAATTTTTAGTTTAAACACTAGTATTGCAGATAATTCTTGTGGACTTTTTTTCAATTTTCATTTGACGTGATTAGACAACTATATTTGACTTCTTCACTTATCAAGACAAACTGTTTCACCTCATATTACGGGTGTGTAAATTATGTTGCACAATAAATGTACAAATTTCAAGTGTGAATATATATGTATGTTTAATTGATCTGCACTTGACCTTTATTTTGTTATGGAATGAGAATAGAATTCAAGAACTAGATTCTCATTTCAAAGTCATTTTCATGACCATAAAATCATAACTCAAACACGAACCCTGGGAATCTTATTCTCGTTATAGAACACTAATTCTGATCAAACGCTACCTTAGTGTATCCATGTATTGTTTTGTGCTCATTTCAATCCAAAATATACAAATTAAACTTGATAACCATGCTGTTTTGTGCTGTTCCAAGAGAGTAAAGTCAAGTTACTCAAATTGGGTTCTCATTTGTTTGTGCTCTCAGGGAATGAAAATGGAGCAACCATACTAGAAATGAAGCATAGAGACCATTGCTCTGAAGAGATCACAATTCATGACATCAACAAGAAGCTCAAGAAACGCTTAATCATCGATGATCTTCGCGTCAAATCACTGCAATTGCAAATCAAAACTAAGCTTTCTGGTTCTGAAATCCCCATAACTTCTGGCATCAAACTTGACACTCTAGACTACACTGTCCAAATAGGCCTTGGAGCCCAAAACATGACAGTCATTGTTGACACAGGCAGTGACCTTACATGGGTCCAATGCCAACCTTGTCAACAATGTTACACCCAAAAAGAACCAATCTTGAACCCTAACATGTCTCCATCATACCATCCAATTCTATGCAACTCCTCAACTTGCCAATCCTTGGCCTTAGGAAGATCACAATCTTGTGCAACTCTTGATCATCCTCTAATTAGTACTTGTAGCTATGCTATGAGCTATGGAGACGGGTCCTACACCCGCGGAGACCTTGGCACTGAGAGGCTCAGTCTTGGCACAACAGTCGTGGACAGCTTCGTTTTCGGGTGTGGAAGGGTCAATAGAGGCCTATTTGGTGGAGCCTCAGGGCTATTGGGTTTGGGGAAGAGTAGGGTTTCATTGGTTTCCCAAACTTATGCAATGTTTAGTGGAGTTTTCTCCTATTGCTTGCCTTCCAAGGAACCTCCGAATTCGGGCTCTTTAGTCTTGGGAGAGAATCCATCACTTTACAGGAACTTTACCCCAATTTTGTACACTAAAATCATCACACATCCACAGCTCTCCAGCTTCTACTTCATCAACTTCACTGGCATAACTATTGGCAATGTTTCTTTACGAACCCCGGGTTTTTCTATGATCATTGACTCTGGGACAGTGGTTACTAGGCTTCCTCCTTCAGTCTATAGCGCCACGAAGGAGGCGTTTTTGAAGTACTTCGATTCGTATCCATCTGCCCCGGGATATTCGATCTTGGATACTTGCTTCAACCTCAGTGGATACCAAGAAGTGAACATTCCCATCATAAGGATTCACTTTGATGGGAATGCTGATATGACTGTGGATGATGGTGGGATCTTTTATTTTGTGGAGAGTGATGGTTCTCAAGTGTGTCTTGCTTTGGCAAGCCTTGCAAATGAGAATGAGATTGGGATTATTGGGAATTTTCAGCAGAAGAACCAGAGGATTGTGTATGATACTAAGGAGTCAAAGTTAGGGTTTGGTGGAGAAGTGTGTAGCTTTGTGTGAGGAGATTAGTCCTAAGAATTTGGGTTGTGTTGTGTGTGCATGTATATAAAAGAATCTGAGCTGAGTCAATGAGAGGATGACAATTCGTTAATTTGTATTTGTGTTTGTTCCAACGAGTTTACAAGTACAAAGTGTCCATTAGATCTGAGTTATTTTAATCTGGAAAAATGTAAGTGCACAAAGTTGAAATTGCAATTTAAACAATGTTCTTTGTCCACGACAAAATAAAAATTATTTCTACAAATGCTGAAGCGATAACCTAAGCGGTGTTCTGGATATTTATTGTGTATTAAATTTTGAGCACTTAAGAGTTGCATTTTTAGTTATTAGCCTAGATTTGTACTCTCTCTCACACAAACACACACACTCAAACTTCCTTACTTTACATTATAATTGTGTTCATGACCGAGTTTTAGAAATTGTTGAAGTGGTGACCAAAATCATACACTGAAAAAGTATAAAACGTATGAATTATATAAAATGGTGCGAGTGGAACTTTACTAATAGCACTGACTTTTTAATAGTGAAAGTTCAAGCTATTGTATGTATGCAGTCCATTATCAAAATTTAACATGATATTAGAGTGAGTTTTGATCTTAAGTTTGGCCCGAAAGTGGTCCATTTTCAACTCCCATGTGGTGTCGGACCCGCTTTTCATTTGTATTGGCCCACATGTGGTAGAAAAATATCTACAAGTGAAGGAGATTTTCGTTTAAAGACTCTCAAACCCTTATTTATAAGGTTGACATTCTCAAAGGAGATTCTCACTTGTAAGTGAAGAGAGTGTCTACTTAAAAAACCATCAAACTCTACTTAAAGATTGACATTAATTCTCAAAGGAGATTATCATTTTGGATGCCATCTATATCTACTTATAAGGTTGATATTCTGGAAGCGGATTCTCATTCTTGATGCCATCAAATTAACTCTACTTATAAGTTTGACATTCTCGAAACAGATTCTCATTCTTGATGTTTGAATTATAACTTTTTGAACATAAGATCGAATGAATGTAAAAATATGAACACCATTCACATATATTTATAACAATCTCAACTCTAAATTTTAAACACAAACATTGCCCTAACTTTGATACACTAGTAATGGTATACAAGAAATGTTAGGAGTTGGTTGCAAGCCAACTTAAAACCAGAGGCAATCTTCAAATTTTTATGGATCTTGACAAGTGTACTCATATGATAATCTCTGTAGTTTCTAGTCAAATTATATTAATTAACAAACAACCATCACTTATATAATGCATTTACATATGCAACTATATAACTATGACATTATAGGATCAAGTTTGTCAACGTATTTGTCATCATAAGGACCCATAGAAGCATAGGGTTAATGACAAGCCCTAGAAAAAAGTTGTTTTTCAAGAAGACTTGTGGATTCATTAATCACATAATTCCTTCTATTTTATGGGAAAAACATATGCTTTACTATTTTTTGTTTGAAATATTTGATGATAGAATTAAATATTTTCAACATTATCATTAAAATACTTTTAGAATCAAATTAGACCCGAGTTTTGTTTATTTTAAAATGGGTCTTTGAACGTTTGTATTTGGATTCAAATTATTTCTTACTGTTAACTTTTTTGTTGTTGTTAAAAATGACGACGCAACAAAATATAATATTAAAAAGAATCAAATAATTGCTGGCTTAACTGTCATTTGTCAAAATAGGTGAGTTTATGATTTTTAACTAACCAATTACCTCTTGAAACATGCCCGAAAAATAATTTCTAGAAAGTATATAAAATTGTCTAATCTCTAAAAAAATAAAAACATGTCACATATCATCTTACTACATATGTCACTTAAGTATTATGTTTGATTAAATAGTTTTCATCTGAGTAATACTATGATTATCTTAATATATTTTCTTGCCACTTCGATGACTTTAATGGTAAAGTTAACATAACAAATATAGGTTCAAATATGAAAATTCAAAGAGTATTTTAAATTAAAGCAAACAAAATTCATAGTATTTGAGGTTAATAATTGTGGAAATTATTTGGACGGTAGCTCCCAACTACTATATAACTCACTTGACTTGAGGTTTATATATAGTAACTCATCAAATACTTTATACTCATAAGTAAATGGTTATTAGTTAAAAACATATTTATAAAATAATTCAATAAATATTTTAAAAATCCCAACAACTCCCCAATAATGAATTTAATTCACCGTCTTCTGTAGTTGGCTTTGTCCTCTTCTTTTTGTCTAATTTTTTTTATTGCTTTCCTGCAAATTTCTTATCAAAATAGGCATAGAAGACTAATTTATTTTGAGTTTGGCATAGAAGACTAATTAACTGTTGACACATAAATTATTTTACATATTAATGATCCAATGAAGTCACTATACAACAAGTGTATAGTAGTCTTTATAAACTAGATGTTAAATATGTACTAGATATTTATGAGAAAATGGTAATATATGTATCATATAAATGTCGGTTGATTCGTTTTTTACATCACAAAAATTTGAACTATATATATATATATAATCTAAACGTAAATTAATACAATTTATACATAAAGTTTGCACAAAAACTTAGACAAAATGGAATTTCCACGTGAAAGTGAAAACAATACTAAGTTAATATTATATATTTTAAATATTTTACATAATATTGTATCAATTAATGTGACATGACACAAATATTTTATTATTGATCTTGTCGAATTACAAGCTTCAAGTATAAATTATATCTTATAAATCAGAAAATACGTGTTGAAAATTTACGGAGAGAGTACTGATAACACACACACACACACACACACACACATATATATATAAGTAATTGACATCAGTTAACTGATATAAGAATTTTTTTTTTATCAGCAAAAAGTACCATATATTGATATGAAAGGATCCCAAGAAGGGA
>JAYMTF010001043.1:0-26929 GCA_036897485.1 Pelargonium nanum | reverse complement strand
ATCAGAAGCTTGTGATTTAGTTTTTGATGCAGCAAGTAAGGGAAAACAATTCTTAATTGTTGGTACCAAAAAAGAAGTAGCTAATTCAGTAGCACGGGCTGCAATAACGGCTGAATGCCATTATGTTAGTAAAAAATGGCTCGGCGGTATGTTAACAAATTGGTTTGTAAACTAAGCTCGGCCCAATCTTTTACTAAAAGGATTGAGCTGAATACCAAGATTATCTTATATAAGCTAAAGTTCCATTAAAGAGCGTTTCCACAGGGTAGAACCTCCTCAGGGAATATAAGGTTTTCATGAGGACACACACACAGACTCTCACACATCATTAATATTATCAGGAATGAAGGTCCTTCCAAATAGCCAGTTACAAAACATCCACAGTTCACACATCTAAACAAATCAAAGGCATTACGTTTGCAAAGTTTGAAAGCTATAATAAAACAATGAAGAGAAAAAAAAGGTGTATAATTTAATAAAATTCAACACATATTAGGCACATGTGTATATATGTTTGTTTAAAGTAATAATCAGATTTCTATAAAGAACTTTTTCATTTTTAGATTCATTGATGATATCTGCAAAATTAAACAATTAGCAAAAGTCACAGTTCACCATACTTACAGCATATTTGCAAGCTCGACAAAGAGATTCCATTGTCCTCATGTCCCAAGCACGTCTACGCCAAAATTGTTAAGAAAACGATCAAACTTGGATATGAATCATAAGCACCAAAGATTAAAAGTACTCACAGATCAAATATGGCTTTGAAAAGAGGCCAAAGCCTTTGAATTGCATCTGCCACAGCTTCAGGGTGGTTGACATATCTGATATAGGGTACCATTAAATATTGAGAATTATTTAAACACACAAATAAAAGAAGGGGTTAACAGATGAATACTCACCGAAAGATGTACGCAAATCGATCAATATGAACCGTAAACTCACGAGCATGTTTCTTGTTAAATATTTCCGGACCTTGATTCAGGATTTCCTAGTAGTTCAGATGAAAAGAAAAAAAAAAAAAAAAAAAACTGAGTACAACCTAAAAAATGGTCACAAGAAAACTGTGAGTGCAATCTACAAATGGTGTCAAAGGAAACTAACCTGTAAAGGAGTAAAAACAGGCAAGCATAACTTTTCCAAAGCTTTCTTAGCATTATCTGGCGGAAGTTCCGTAATGACCATACTGAAACAGGGTTTAAAGTACAATCACGCCAAGTGTGTCGGGAGAACATTTAATTCGTCAAGAAGTGCATCTAAAATATCAAGCTACATCTAGTACCTTAAGGCTTCAACCAGATGAAGTGAATCTTCGGCAGAGACTTTAAAGTTACCTTCCCCATTGACTGCACTGAGGTAGATATGAAAGAGACCATCGATAAATCCACAGAGCTTCTTTCGGCAATCTACAAGTGATATTATACATTTAAAAAACTCTTACCTTCGACCAAATACTACAATAGAACAGCTAGTAATGATAGATCATTCAGGAATTAAGTTCCATGTGTTCTAAAAAATAGTAAACAACTAAGATTCAATACCATCACAGATGTGCCTAAATGCCAAAGAAGCAGCTGCAGCAGAATCTTCAGACGTACTCATGCCACTCATGAGAATTGTTATTAGTGAAGGGAAAGCAGTCTCTCCAATTTTTGAAGCATCAAGCCATTTTGAATATGCTCCAATTGTTAAACACACTGAAAATGGTTGTGCATGAATTATAAATGAGAGGATGTCATAAAATGATTTGATTTAAACAATATACTTCCCTCCTTGTTCTGGAATGAAAATAGGACAAAAAAGAGGAGAAAGGAAACTAAAAAAATAGAAGATAATTCACCTGTTTGTAGTAATTGGGTTTGCTGAGGAAGCTTTGGAAGCAAAGACATAACCTAAAAGAAGGCAGTGGAGGTTAAACTTCTGGGGGCGCAATACAAAATACAATTTCACCAAATTGAACAAAACAGGAATATAATGTGTGCAACTCTAACACTAATTACAAGGATAGAACTCAGTCATTGCACACAAACATGAATACTACTGATGAGAACCAAACCAGAAAACAAGATATTTATGAAAGAAAATTGAAGTTTTGGGGCATTAATGACACTAAAGCAATAAAAGTTCAGAACATCCATAAGGCTACCCTATATATTTTCAGCAATGTCCTATTTGCAATCTACAGCACTAGAAACATGGTTCTATGGTCCATCAAAGTCGAGTGGAGTCAATGCTTAATAACAAATAAGCATGTACTCCTATGGTCAATCAATTCACTCTTTCCATTTTGGCTTATCCCAAATAGTGCTTCCATTGAACGAACAGATCAACAGACAACATTTAAGTTCTTAATCACCCTCACTTTTCCATATTACCCAATTTTGAGCGTTAGAAAAAGAGAGGTGTCTTTGTATGAAAAATATGTATGCATAGTGCCAAAATATCATTTGTTCTCCTTAAACATTAAACATACTTATTAGTGAGACTGGGGGTGTATCCTATTAGAGATAATTATGAAGAAGAAAAAAACCGAACAATAAAAATTTCCAAACTTGAACAATAATGGAATTGTGGCCACACTGCCAGGCACACTTCTGTAAGAACATTACCATGACAAATGGCAGAGCGTTAATAAAAATAATGTCCATACCTCGGGCATCACTTCAGCTTCATAATAAGAAACATAGTTTGATATTGCACGGATACAATATAACGCAGCCTCTGCTGGACGCCACTCGTTATGAATATCATTTCCACAGCTAGTTACAGCCTATATAACAAAAGAAATGTTAAGCCACGAAAGGATTAGAGAAACGATTTTGCATTAACTCAAGCAGCATAACAAGTCATCCCAAAAACAATCCAAAAGGTTTGAATGACCCTATATTTGCCAGGGAAAAGGGGGGGAGCGAATTTGGAATATTAGGAAATTGCAATTGGGTAATAGAGCATGCAATAGATGGGGGAAAACATTAAACATAGAAGTGGGATTTCCACCATTTTGATTATAAGAGATACAAACTAAAACATTTTGAAAATGAATCCTACGTCTTGTAAATCAGCACAAACAACAAAATCTGGAGTATGAATCAACGAAAGACTCAGCAGAGAATTTCCATATTCACTTATAACATCTAGCCATTTCTAACAATAGGAGTACTTAAACAAAAAATCAGAAATACATAAACATTTCTCCAGTACAAAAGAAGAGATCCAAACCTCTAGAAGTTTCATGTAAAGTATTTTAAGTGTTCTTTCACCACCTAACACTGAGGCTGCATCACTTAGGACATCCGCAACAGCTAAAAGCATCAGAAATTACATTATAGAGTTAGAAGTTGTAAATATTCCAGTGAAAGTGTGCATACACGTACAGTCATAAGATTCATATCATGGGAGCAAGTACAATACATAATTAAATAGCAACATACAGAAAAAGTCGACACAATTACTGAGGGAAGAATAGAGATCCCTCATGGGACATTTTTCTCAAAGCCACACGATTAACTCAAATTAGTAAGCCAGACAATAAAAGTAAATACTGGTTTGACTAGAACCAAAACAAGCCACTGGAAATAGAACACCCAGAAGCATTTTTCTCATGAAACCCAGGTAACTTTAAATTATTAAAGATTTTGTATGCTTGTAATTGCTTGTAATTGCAATATAACTAGACATTCCAAACAAAACCACTCAGTGATGAGCTCTATACAATGGCCACTCAGTGACTGGCCATTTTATAATCACAGGAAAGGTTCTCATGTCATAAACACAAGCGCTTTCCACCTTATCAGCTGCTAAACTTGTTATTCAGTAAATTTTGCTCTCCTGAGTTTTGTTTCCACACTCACACATCTAAGGAAGAAAGATATCAATAATATTGGGTAATTAACTCATTATTAACATTTTGAATTGAGAGTTTAAGAAGTTAGTAAGATGCTTCATCTGTCCCCAACAATTGCAGGATACCTGAATTTATAGTTACATCAACAAATGTTTGAAATAGGCTCCTTCTCGCTGTAAATACTTAACTAAAAGTTGCTATGTATGATTTCTACAGATATAAGTGCGGCCCAGTGCGTGAGGCTCCCACATTTGTATAGAGATGACTAAGAGTAATAGAAATCCCAGTTTATATTTATGATTAAATAGGCTAGTTAACATGACTTGCTCTATGGAATATCAAATCATTACCATATCTGGTGTGCTTAAAATCTTTGAGGTCCTCGTATGAAAGGTCCTGATAATCTTGAGGATATTGAACCCGGAAGATAACCTGAGAAGAATAACCATATCTGAAAGTTGTTGAAGATATAGAAAATCACCAAGCAACATAGTAATGCGCATTTCACAAAGCTGTCTCTTCCATCAATTTTAATCCGAGAGAGAAATCTGTCAACAATATTTTTCCTTTTACAAACAATAAAGGATACACTTAAATAAGAATTTAAACAAAACTTATTCAATACAACAATAAACAAGAGCATTTCTAGATAAGAAACTAAACACATGGGATGAAACCATACAGAATAAATGATGGAAATGTGATGAATTCTCTCCAAACTACACAATCTAATCTCAATAAAGGTAAAATAAAATTGGATATTACATAAACTTTTTCAAGGTAATACAAGCATAACAACATTATTGAGAAGGCTGGGAAATATTCTAATTTTCTATGTACCAATTTTTGAAATTACGTAGATAACCCTGAATGTATGACTGTTTGAAACTAGAATGTATCATCTTCATATTTCCAACGTACCAGGGAAACAAGTGATTCATATGATGAAGAGAAAACTTGCAACCTCCTATTCCTCTCAGCTTCAATAGATTCTTTGTCACCAAATGAACGATAAGCATTCCTGAAATTTAAAATCATTATATCCAAGACTTTATTTTCTGCATAACCCATAAAACTATAGGAACTCTAGAAAAATTTACCCTTTGGTCAAGTCAACCTGAAGATTGTGCCAAAAGTTAAAAGTCATCGAAGCAATATCATATTCAGGGTGGGATGTAACCTCCAATAGTGCATGAACAATCGTCATTGATTCACCAGTACCTTTAGCATAGATAAAAGGAAATGAATTAATCGTTTCGCACTGAAGAAAATATCAAAGTATTAAAGTTCAATACTTCAACGTTAGCTTAAGGATTACATCTAAAGATCTATGAAGCACAAGTACAGGTTGGCCTTGGATACTGTCAAGATCTGTTCACATTAGCAAGCAATATTTGATTAAATAGTGTTAGGGATGTTGTAGATTAAAATTATTTATAGGCTGATTACCTTTCCTTGTCTAGCCTAACTCAAAAGCCTAAGGTGAGCTTCATTTTTATGTTGTGTCTTCATTCTGGCATCTTTCTGCCGTGTTCACTTTGGCGATTTTTCGATGACCTTTCCAGCAACACTACAACAAGCACCTTCCTGGAGTCATACCAAAACAAAGGTAACACCAGCGCACTCGTTTTGCTATTTTTCGTCTTCTATTCATATCACAATCGTCAGACCCTTCATCATAAATTGACGATTGTCTAGAATCCAAGAGACCCTCGTTGGATATGCTCAAACACCGCAGCTCTCCACCACCCACTGCCACTTTGTTATTATGCACCGGTGACATTTTTTTCCGAGTATTTTTTACTGTTGGACTTTGCACCTATATTTTTTTTTTCAAATTCAAAGGTTGATTTTTCAGTCAAGACAGGTTCAATTTTGCTTCCGTAGCTCAAACTCATACACTTGAGACTTGGATTCTTGATTATGGTGCTTCGGACCACATCTCTGGTAACAAAAATCTTTTTTCCCATTTCAATAATTCCACACCCTTCCAAGCGTAACTCTTGCTAATACATCCAAGACATTTGATAAAGGCATCGGTAATGCGAGACCTCTCCCTTAAATATCTTTAGACTCTATCCCTTACATCCCTTAATGTCCTTTCAATTGTGTTTCTATAAGTAAATAAACACGAGCATTTAAATGTTTCGTTACCTTTGTTGATGACTTTGTCACTGTGCAGGACTGAGACACAAGATAAATGATCGGTGTAAGACGTGAGTCACAAGGGTTATATCATTTTACCTTGTCTTCTTCGTCGAATGTGTGCACTTCTACATAATCACCAATCACCATTCACAATCACCTTGGGCATCCTAGTCTCAACAAGCTACGTCGCTTGGTTACGAGTCTTTCAAATCCATCATCTTTAGTGTGCAAGTGATGCCAATTAGGTAAGCACACTCGCGCTTCTTTTCCGAAATGCCCTAATAATCTAACATCATCTACTTTTGAGTCGGCTCATACTGATGTTTGAGGTCTCATTCATGTCACATCAACCTTAGGATTTCGTTATTTTGTCACATCTGTAGACGATTATTCTCAATGCACTTGGTTGTTCTCAATGAAACAATATTCTGAGTTAAATTCTATTTTTTCATGAATTTTGTGCTGAAATTAGAACTCAATGCAATGTTGGTATACATATATTGCGTAGTGATAGTGCAAAGGAATATTTTTCTACCCCACATAGTAAATTTATGAGTTATGAAGGCACGCTTCATAAACCCTCTTGTGTTACCACTTCTCAACAAAATGGTGTTGCATAACGTAAAATTGTGATTTAATAGAAACTGCACTGCCTACACACTTATGATTCATCACAACATTCCACTCATAACCTACATGATATCAAAAAAAAAAAAAAACTCACATTCTTCAAAGTACCATGTAATGATTTTTTTTTTTCAATTTTATTAGATATATATATATAAAAAAAATAAAATAAAAACAGGTCAGGAAATTGCTCGAGTAGCCCCATAAATTTATGTTCTACAAAAATTGAAGCAACCACTACATTCCTCTAAATAAAAAGTAATATGAATCAACACAAAAAACAACTTGAATCGGATATTAGAAAATAATATGAATTTTTTTACTAGGATGGCATTCATTTGAAAATTTCAAGGGAAATGAGATGAAGGGCAAAAAAATTGTTGGGATTCATAACTATCATTGACCAATTTCCAGTGTAAATTGCATTCTTTGCTTGTGCATGGGTTCAAAACATTTGAAAAGTCCGAGACTAAAGTTTATAATTTTTATTAGTCTAGGGGTGCAAAAATATTTAACTCATATTTATAAAATAAAAATGATTGTACTAGTACTTGTACCTGTGCTTCATAGCTAAAGATATCAAAACTTAACAGTACATCAGAATAACTTGCCAAAAGATGCAAAAACAATGCAATATACCAAAGTGAATATTTGCAGTCATTAAACAGATACATACCAGTTGCAATAAGTTCAACATATGAATCACCCAAGTCAGCAAACAAGCGAGCAATGGCTTTGACATCTTCTTCATCCTGAGAGCAAAAGTGGATTTACAACGGAACACATGTTTCAATAACATAACACCTTCAATCTGAATTTAAGAAAAGGATTTGATGGCAAAACAAGAATAAATGTATTGGCAATTTTAATACCGCTAAAAAGAAATGTGTGAGTGTGTGTGTGTGAGTGTGTGTCAAAATGTTAAATATTCCAGTGCTGATGCATCGGCTCAAAATATACCCATATTCTTGAAATGATACAAAAATGGCGGGTAAAATACATCTTATACGATGTACCAAATAAAACATAATTAGTATTGCAAATTATTTGATATGGCAAACTGCACCACTCTGGAAGGACTACTCCACATGCAAATTTTATTCATGCAATAGCAACAGTGGCCAACATAGCTTCTAGTTAAAACTTATTGATGAAATACCTTACAAGGATCTCTAAGTTGTGCCTTCAGACTCAAAACCTGTGGCACAATCACTTCAATTAAAGGCATCTGTACAGGAACACCACCAGAGTCTGCCGCTGCCGAGTAATGTATCAATTCCGAAATAACTGCAACAAGGAATAAAGAATAGGGGAAAAAAAGTGAGAGAAAAGCCAAGGAAGCCTTGTAAAAAGCAATTATTCTTAACATGTACAGGACAGAAAACATTCATGCTTACGCAGAATGGAGCTAATCGCACAATAATTATATAATTGCAAGCAGGAGGATCTCTACCATATTTCCCAATCATCAAAAGTATTTTTGAGATTAGAGATGATTTTGATAAACAACAATCTCAGATTTTCATGTGGGACATGCACCCAAATCAAGCCAAAGTAATGAGACAGAATTTTACCACTTCTCATTGATTATACTTTCAAAATACAAAGGGGGCTAGCAAATGCAAAACTGAACAATGCACTCCAACATTGATGTCAAATATCTACAAAAAAAATTAACTAACATTTTGAAGATGTGCCTTTTACAGAGAAAATGTAAATGTATAGTATGTCAGAAATTAATACAGTTCAAAACGGGAACAATGCAACAGTGTGATGACTGTGATCACAAATAGAAAGTATAATAATGAGTAGAGTGATAGTTACAACTTTAATATCTATGTTCAAGAAACCAGCATAATAGGAAGAAAAAAAAGCTCTCTTAGAAGCATTAGCTAGTTATGATAGTAATACCATTTACAGATGCCTCAGAAAGTAGTTCAGAGTTCAAGCTTGAGAGAGCTGTAAGGACCAAAGGATGAGAAGCAAGCACAGACCCTGGTATGCTGAAACAAACAGCAGTTCCAAAAAGTTAAATGAGTTTCTGTCATTATCCCTTTTCCCCAACATAAGATCAAAATTATTAAGATCACAAAGGTTTTAAATTAATTAGCAAGAAACAAAGCACATAAAATCAACAAGCAGCCAAGCACTTATTCTTGTAAGTTCTAATTTTTAAATGTTAGAACATTGAAAGTTTAAAACTCACCAAGTTAACATACTTTTAACTTTTTAAAAGATGAAATGTACTAAGTTCAACATTCATTTATCTGTAAGCTGGTCCAGTCACACATAGTATGACAAACAACATACCAACACACACTGAAGAAGGGCCAACCAATATTATTTAGTATTTGTTTTCTTTATTATTTTGTTGCAGTTACATAACTGTTTTAGGATAAGATTTTATTAGGAGTTGGTTGTGTTTTATATAAATAGTTGTTTATGCTTAGTGTGGAATTAGATTTTGATGGTAACTACTGCCCTCATCTTTTCTTCTTACTTCCTTGATCCTCCCTTCTAACTTCTTCCTTTTCCTAATTTCTTTTTTCATTCTTCTTGATTTATCTTTTCTATCTATTGTCCTACATCACATACACATAAAGGGCGCACGTTCATTTACTTAAAAGTACACACGATACACATATTCACCTATTATTCAAAAAGCTTATAAACAGCTAAACAACTTTAGCTCCCGACTTCACCTAAAAACTCTTTATTCCACCAAAACAATTTTAGTTGCTGGAAATTCTTCACGTGTAATCAACTTAAACTACAATTCTAAGCATCAGTCACAACACCTCTTTTTAACTAGACATCAAAACAAATTTATTTGAAGACAATGCCTACTTTATTGACATCAACAAATTTCCTACTTGTCAATAATCTCACATCTCTTTTGCATCCTTATTACCAGAGAACACAAGGAAGATGAGATGAGTACCTGTGCTTCAACCGAAGCCATGATGCAAATGCCTCGAGAACCTGGAAGACAAATTTTAACTTTTTAAGGAAATGCTTAAGTATTTGTCATAATTAAAGACAGGATTGCAAAATTAATAATGATTGACACAGCATGGGGACAAGACTTCAAGAAGTATAGAAGGAAAGCAATTTCAAATCCAAATTGTCCATTACAAAGCACAAAGGTTCAACTGATACAGACAAACTCTACACTAAATGAGCAAGTACCACATGATAACCAACATGGACTTCTTTATAAACGATATCATCAGTTTCATATTGAACTTCTAAAATTAAATATGCACTTTCAACTGCAGCATGCACAAGGAACAACCTACTTCATTTAAATGTGTCAATGACATACCTAACAGCATAGCATCCACCATAACCTTGTAGCATCTAAGACATTTGCATTTCATTATAATTTTTTTCAAAAAAAAAGAGAGCCATACTATCCACTATTGACCATGGACTAGGAGGCCCAAACACCCCAATAATGAAAGAACATAACTGACAAAATATTTAGTGTATGTTACAGTTCGTATGTACCAGCTATCATTCACTATCAGCAACGAGAGGGGTTAACCTTATGTTTAGGCAGGTAAAAAGCATATCAGTGTTACTAAACTTGTTCAGAATTTTGGAAATAACAAGTTTCTGAGAAGCCTCAAATGTGGGATTTATTTAACCATTGAGTGGTTCTGCAGTTGGATTTATTCTTTTCATTATTTATTCTTTTCTGTGATTAAATTCACAGTGGAACACAGAACATTTACCATTCCCAATAAAAAAACATCGTAGATTCAGGAGAAAAATTATCATGAAAGTTCAGTAAAAATTAGACTCATCAGTCACTTGTACAATATTATTCTTCTAAGATGTCCAAATAAATGGAACCTCCAATGGAAAAAAAAAAAAAAAAACAGAAGTGAGCACAATGAATAATAGAACCACCATCCCATGAATCCCTCACTAACAAGATAGGGATCCATCACATTTCTTTGTATACAAATCATCTTATGTTTAATTTCCCATTTCATAACTTATAAACTATATTGATGTAATTTGATAGTAGAAGAGAAGCCCTTTATATAGGGCATTTACAGGTGTTGACTCAAACTTCCCATTTCATAACTTATAAACTATATTGATGTAATTTGATAGTGGAAGAGAAGCCCTTTTTATAGGGCATTACAGGAGTTGACTCAAACTAATTAGCAGAAGGCCTATGTTAAGTCTTAGTCTATAGAGCGAATTAAGAATTAAGCCATTCTAGTTAAGACATACATCAACAAATCAGATATATCATGAGATTCTAGATATTTCAACATCCTCCCTCAAACACATGGTGTCACCCACTTAAAATGTGGCGCAAAAGCTGCCAAGATAATACAAATGAAAGAAGATAGTGACTATGGCAAATCCAACGAGAAGCACATCGAGCGTGTGTACTTAAGTTTATTGACAACATCACACGAGATGATCAATTCGAGCCTTCCAACCACAACCACCATTATGTAGTTGGATTCTAAGAATAAGTCCAAAAATCATATGGTATAATATAAATTGAACATACGCCAAACGAGATGTTAACAGCTACAACTCCAAGAAGGCACAAAAGATTAAGGATTTATTCTTCATATTGTGCCCCACAAAAAACTAAAACAAAAATAATAAAAACTTTGAAAAGAGATCCAGAAATCGTTGCCCTAGGAAAGAAAACTACGGAGACTGGAGAGCCCTTCAAGAGCAAGAAGGCTCTATTACCATGAAAATATAAGAAACAGTATGCTACATGCTTATAACTTGATAGTAAAAGAGAGGCCCTTCATATGAGACATTACAAGAACTGAATTAAACTCAAATAGGAAATTATAGTTTTAGGTTAAGGTTTAATGTGCGAAGCTAATTAAACTATTATAATGAAGGCATACATCAATGAGCCCAATCAATTATGAGATTCAAAATATTACAGCATATATGAAGCACCTAGTCACCTTTAAGGAGAAAGTGAAGAATCCTACGGGATTTGCGTGTCAAACACAATTGCTTAAGACATGCTCAGGAGTCAGGACACGTGTTCGTCACTGAATCATGTATTATCATGTAATGTAAGAGATTAAGACATGTGAATCGCATATCATGTCCTTTTTTTCAAATGACAAATCATACGTCCATATCATATTTCAGTTTACACGTTAAACTAAAGAGTTTGGTATATGTTCTCTATTTCCACTCCAAAGAACTGAAATTTCTAAGTCATCATTCACCAGAAAAAATCTTAAATTGTAAATGACGAACTCAAAATAAATATAAGAGGCATTTTGAATTCAAAATGCACATCATTGCAGTGTATTAAAAAGCGTGCTTCAAGCACGCCTACGAACGAAGCCCCGGTTTTGACCTTCGCTTTGTAAAAAGCCCAGCGGCTTCAATGAAGCTCCAATAAGCCCACGCTTTTGAGGCTTTTTAGTTAAGGGTCATTATAGATTATCATGTACCCTGTTTTAGGGAATAAAAACTCAAAAAACAAATTTCCTAAACCTTTCAACTTCTAACTTGTATGGCTTCATAAAGTTTGAACATAAACATAAAATAAACAGCAAGTTTGAATGCAAAAGAGACCGCACGCACAGTTACACACAAAGCTTCAAGCCATCAACATTTCTCTCGTGATTCACAAGATGATTTTACCTCTCTTCATGATGATCATCATTGTGACTACTAAATTTATATTCTTTTTTCCCAAACAATAGAGTTATTAAAGCGGTAATATTTTATGATTTTCATTTTAACTTGTTTTGTTTTCTGGTCAATAGAGTTGGAAATATAATCTTCCATTTTTTCAATGATATTAGATAATAATTGTTGGTGCCATTTTAGGATACTTTAGTTTAACTAATATGAATATTTAAAGAGAATATATTAAATTCATGATTTCTAGTATTTTTCTAAGTGCGCTTCTCTTCGATGAAGCCCGCGCCTCGCGCTGCACTTCGCACCTTAAGCCTAGGAGGACCTTTGCCCTCAAGTGCACTTTGAGCTTTTTGAAACACTGCATCATTGCTGAGATTATCTAGAATCCTATAATATATGGGATTTGTTGATGTATGCCTCAATTAGAAAACTTTAATTTGCTTCATAGATGAAGCCTTAACCTAGTTTTCTTTCAATTTGAGTTTCAGCCAATTCCTGTAATGCCCTACATAAATGGCTTCTCAACTACTGTAAAATTACATCAATATATCATAGTATTTCATTTTCCTACATAGCATCTAAGCCTTCTTGAATGTCTCTCAATAGCATTTTGCTACTAAAAGTTGTCGAATCTCTTTCCAACACTTCTAGTATAACTTTATTCTCTAAGGCAAAAAAATGCAGGCATCTTTTCACATTGAGAAAAACCAAACTTGTTGTGTCTTCTTGGTATTCTTGATGTTAGCATTTGGCTTGGAGTTTATTCAATCTAAGTCATCTATTTTTTGGAGTTCTCATAAAATCCACACTATGGGAGTTAGAGGCCTCCGGTCGGTCATCTCTGCAACGACATCAAACTTCAAAAGGCAAGTCTAGATGTCCTTACCATCAGGTTTTCAATGTATATTTTCTAGACAGTTTTTACTCATTATTTATGGTGTTCCACAAACCCAAGGCTTAATCTTAGCCTACTTCCTACTTGAGTTTTAAATCAACTCTTGGAATTCTCTATACAAAGGGTTTCTCCCTTCTATCAAATTACATCAATTAGCATACTATTTCATATTTCTTCAACCATAATAGTATAAAAAAATAATAGAATCAATATAGAGCAAAGTGAATTACAATTTCACTGAGGTAAAATCTAAAAAAATAATAACGTTTACATCAAAACACAGTTTCACCTCCACTCCAAAATATATTGCTCATGCATGCTTATTAAGTCTATAAGCTAAGGAGAGGATAATTTACAGTAACTACATGATGCAAATTAATGCGACTAAAATCCGAATTGATATAACTAAAAAAGGAGAAGAAAAGGTATCACCTGCTCTTTAAGTTCAATAATGTTCAGACATGCAGTCAAAATATTAAGAGCAACCTCCATTTGAGCAGTGAGCTCTTTTTCAAACTGGCGACGTCTTTCTGGACGAGCTGCGATCTTGTAATTAAACACTTCCTGAAGAATAACAAAACATCCACTAGATGTCATTAAAATAATTCAAGAAAGAGGTAGATTTGATATTTGGTTCAAAGAATAATAGTATGAGCAGAGGGATATTTGCATGCAAGCCATGTTCACAACAATTACACGTTAGATTCTAAACTTCCATGAATACACAACACTACATATATAAAATCTTCTCAGATGCACTCAACAACAACAACAATCAAACCTTTTGTCAAACTAGATTGGTGTCCTATACATGAATCCTTCTGCAAAACTCTTGGAATCCCCTAATTGTAGTCTCCTTCCCTACTCCATCCTATCAAGTGTTATGCCTCTATCAAGGCTTACATTATCATTCCCTAGTCTTTTAGTTTCTCCAAATTGAATTAACACATGCATCTGAATGAGGTCATAACCTCCTAATGTTAGACATGCCAAACAACTTTAGGTAGTTTCCGTATTTTATCTTCAATCGGAGCCCTTATTTTAGCTAGAATAGCTTCACTCATAATTTTATTCTTCCTAGTATTGTCATACAACCATCCATTTTTTCTGCATTCTCATCCCCGCTATCCCATCTTATAATATTAACCTTGTTTAGCCCAAAATTCAACATCATAAGACAACAGGATTCGTAGTTGAATTGTAAAGCCCTCAATATAGAGTAACTCTTTTGTCATGAAGGATCCGTCGAGCATTCATCTATTTTAACCATCCTACATTAACTATAATGCTTATGTCCTACAATGATATCTGCTCTGACCATTTTTAGTAACTTCCTTACTCTACAGCGTAGTTGAACTTTCACTAACCCTATTATTCTAAACAAATTTACAATATACATAATTTGTCTTGGTTCTAATCATCCCAAATCTCTAGGTTTCTAAAGCTTCTATCCATCTATCTAACTCACAAATAACACTAAATTACTATCTTCGAGACAATATCATCCACAAAATGCAGACACACAGGACCTCATCTTGTCAAGACAATATCATCAATTACTAAGGCCAAAAGGAAAGGATCTAAAGGCAACCGTAGATACACCCTAATTGTGATAGGATACTTTCTCATCCTCACCCTCCACCTCAAACCCCCGCATTAGATCTTAAACTAATCGGGAAATATCAACTGGATCAGGTGATTCTCTCCCGATTCTAACCCATGGGAGATTCAGCAGTGACTATGAATCGTTTAGGTGGTGAATCAACTCAAATCAGCCGAATCGAATTGGGAATCGGAGATTCTATCAACCATGTTGAAGATATATGGATATGGCAATATATACTATTTTATCTTAATCGTGATGTGATTTCTTAAAGCTCTTATACATGTTTTCAGCTATTTAGAAACATTTTTTTAATTGGTTACGAACATATCAGTACCAAAACACATCTTAAATTATTTAAATAATAATAATAATAATAATTATTATTATTATTATTATTATTATCATTACGATATAGGGCAAAAAGGAATCATATATACCTCGGGGAGGACTGTAAGCAACTCCAAGAATCCGGGCACAAATTCTGGGTGAGAATTCATCTCATCCCTAAGCCAGTTCACTATACCGCCATCTCCCCAATCTTCTGTAGGAACATGAACAGCCAAGGCCGCAACCGCAATACTAATCTATAGATAAATAAACAAATAATCAGACTCGTGCACTGATGAATTTTTAGACGAAAAAGGTTGGTGTAGTGTGTGTTTTGAAAGGTAAGATGGGGTAAATTCAGCTAGAGAGATCATACCTGAGTCCTTACTTTAGGAGGACCTTTGTGAAATTTTTTCAGCAACGTCTACACACAATACAACCAAGTGACAAACTAAACAACATGTGAAAGTAAAATTTATGCATGCACCTGAGCCACAAGTGACAAACTCATGCACATTTACCTTATGCTTATCAACCAGATTTTCTATCACTTTCTCCCTCTACAATACAACATTTAGAATCTGTCTGGATAAGATGTGGAGTGGAAGGTATAACTATCCAACTACTTATGATTATTTATTAGTTAGGAGAGGAAGATTTATATTTCATTCTACTATACTACTCTTGGAAAGAGTTGCAAATATATTTTGAATGTCCTAATTTGATGTTAGTTTAGTGGGTAAATTAGGGGATCAAAATGGAGTTAAAAGAGCAAGCTTGACATTTACTTCATTTATCGTTTCCTTACCTCCAAATTTTCTCGCAAGGGAGAATTAGAAAGAGTACAGCAAGGGTGGAGTAGGGATTAGTCCTCTCAATCTCTCATTTGCCTACACGCAAGGGAGAGATAATATCCTTACCCAATTTCCTTTGGTTCCCCTCCCTCTCCATCCTATGTAACTGTATTGTTTGATATTCCCTTCACAGTACAAGATAGTGTGGTTACAAAATCAAAGAATAATCTCTAAGTAACAATATCACCCCACTATAAATGGCCACCAAGGAATTCTATTCTACCTTTGAAAGTAAATGGCCTTCATCGCCCTTTTCTCGATTGAGTGCCTCGTAAAGGAGAAACAACATTGAGATGTAGTCTAGATGTTGCAGTGTGGAGTGGCATTTAATATGTTATGATTAACAAAAATAATAGGCATTAATAATTTGCAAGTACCTCAGGCATAGACATTTAGAGGTGTAAAACAACAACCAGTAGGGCTGTGCAAAATTGGCCCATCCCGACCGGACCTGAAACGAATTTGTTCGGTCGGTACTCTGTCCAGTCTTCCTAATTATCAATCGGTCCATGTCTGACCCAGATGAGTTTTTATTTTTAAAACTTAATTATTATATTAGAAAAATATATTTATTTTTTTACTACTTTTGGTATAAAGTATTTCATAATTTACTCAACTTAATTCACCACATTTCGCATCAATATTAAAATTAGAATTTTTTTCGTTCCTAAATATACTTATTTTTTAAAAAAAAAATCTATTATTGAATTTTGTACATCCGGGTCGTAAAATTACGGTCCGGGTCGACCCGGTTACACAACCCTAACAACCAGACCATTGTTCAAACAATGTTGAGGTCAGCTACATGAATTCTCTAGCAAAACTCCTTGGGATCTTCTACTCATACTCTCCTCCACCACTTTATCCTATCTAATGTGTTATCATGTCTTTCCTCACTATTTTATTCCATGTTATTAGATCTGTGATTTGTCCCTCAACCATTTTAGTTTTCCCGTTCAAGGCTCAGTTGTTACGTTTGCTGATCAAGAAAAAAATAAAAACGATTTTTCCATATCCTAAGCTAATATTGACAGTAACACAATTTTTTTCTCGAAAAGTCTCATTCCTAATCTTATCTTTCCTAATATTACCACACCTTCGCCAAAACAATCAACCACAAATCCACCAAAACATTTTGATCTTTGCTTACCCCCATTTAATGGCTTTGCACCTCTTTAGAACCCAACACTCTGTGCCATATAAACTATTCATATAGCTGGACATTTTTTATTACAAAGAAATCCCAAAGCCCTCCTCTACTTCAACTACCCTCCACCTAAACATTGTAATCTTTGCTTACTCCAATTTAATGGCTTTGCAACCTCTTTAAAACCCAACACTCAGTGTCATATAAACTATTCGTATAGCTGGACATTTTTTATTACAAAGAACTCCTGAAGCCCTCCTCTACTTCAACTACCCTCCACAAATCATATTTCCAACATTGTCTTCAATCTCTGTCTTAGTTGACTTATAGGTCCAAAGTACCTAATATGTATACTTTTAGTAATTTTCTTATCTTCTAGAAAACACAACTCACCCCCTATTTCTGCTGAAATTATATTTCATATATCTATTTTGGTTCTACTTCTTTTGAACACCTGTGATTAAGAGGTATAAAACAAGAAAAAAAATGCCATCCACTTACAGCTCTCTACAAAACATTTGAAAGTAAATATCAAATATCTAGGAGATCAATCAATAAGTGAAAGTTCACAGATCTTATGTTAGTCAATCAATGAATACAAATAAACATCACATAAAAGTTCGCATACATATTAGAAAGGTCAATCAATAAATAAAAGTTTGCACACATATCTAAAAGGTCATTCAATGATTAAAAGTTAACATACAATAAAAAAGACGAAGACAAGCTATCAGAGCAGAGCATCCTACAGACATAAAATATGCATTACTACTCATCGCGTATATTACCATTGACATCAACCTCCCTCCTATGAATCAATCTTCATTAAAGGAAATTTGGACAGGAAATAATAAAAGTAGGGATTAAAATTTTGTAGAAAGATGTAAGAATTTTTTAACCGCCACCAGGAGCTTTTGACCAATATTTAAATCGTTCCACTCACATAAACTAAACAAAGCATAACATGTAAATAGGTGTTACAAAATTTTACCATTCACAATTTCAGATTTAAGCCATTAACATACAAACTAGCAAATAACTACCATAAAAAGCATTTGAGTCGCAAAATCCCAGAGCCAATAGCGATGAATCTAAGAGATAATCCACAAACTCCTCAAAATCAAGGCATATAAGCTCCACCTAAGTTGATCCAATGACAAACTTTTCCAGAACATTATCCAAACACAAACAAATATGAAGAGGACAAAAAACAAATAAAGTGACTAGCAGTAAGGTGATCTTTAGTAGTTTCAGGTTTAATAAAATCAGAAAATGCTCACAAAAAGGAACTTTTGAAATTGTGATGTATCACAAAAGATGGTCTACATAATTAGATTAACAATGCAAATGAAGTTCAAGGGACCAAGAGAATACATGGCCTATCACTAAAATAAGTCATCTGACACCAATTGAAAGTTCATTTTTTTCAATACTTCACACACTCTAGCTTCTGCATAAAGTAATGAAGTCACTGATGAATTTGACCATCTTATGGTTTCACTTAAAGTTGTTGGGGGATCTAATTACTCTGTACATTATATCATACCTAAGAAAAAAAATGTAACTTCTGGACAACTCTCCAGTATCTCTCATGGGAAATTGAAAAAAATATCAAACGACCCTTTAGTGTCAAAAGTCATCACATCTTAAATACTAATAATTTTGGAAATCTAAATTCAACAATGAAACTGTCTAAAGCTTAAGAACTTACTCCATGAACCTCATTATTATAATACAAACAAAGCACACTTCCTCAATGTGCCTAACCACTTCTTTCTTCCATCAAGCAGCATGCATAATACATCAGTACTTTTCATTCGAGATGCAGAAGATGTCTAATATGTTCCATACATGGGAATTCAGTAAAACATAGAACTTATTGGTTCCAACTACATGAAACAAAATAAATTAGGGCAAATATGTACTAGTAGCTCACATTCAAGGAGTCTCGCAATGGGCGAAAAGCTTCAGAAGGTAGTTCTTCAATATCCCTTTGTACCTATCAATCATATGCAAATTTGGATTAAAACAACATATTTTTAACAAGACTTTGAACGTTTACAAAACATATACTACAATCTAACACATCAACATGGTAAAGAATAATATTAAAATAAAATACCTAGATTATGATGAACAAAAAACTCAATGGAAGTTACCTTGCTTCTAAGGGTCTGTGAGCAAAAGATCAAGGTTTCAGCATTGCTTGTGGGATCATGAAGCAAATTGTCAGCAACCTAAAGCAGAAAATAGTGTTCAGAAACTTTTTTTATATTCAACTAAGAAAACAAATTGGTAATCAGCAACTGAAAAATGAAACAAAAAATTTCATTTGCAATTTAGAATGGTTCAACATGTGAATCCAATATCTACATACAAGGACAAACACAACCTTGTAAACAACAAAATATAAGAACTTGTGCAAAATTCAAATTGTCAATCCTACCATAGACCTAGATCAATTTTCATCTTTATCGGTGTTTGGGGGTTATCCCTCTTGACAGCAGATCCACTGGACAAGAAATTAAAATATCATAACTACATTAAGGTTCTCTTATAAGGTGACTAAGTGAGTCAAGGATGACTCATTTCCAACTAGAAGATAGATTGAGAGAGTTTCAACCTAATTCAGAAATGCAATGATCTTAATATGAGTTAAGTAACTCCTCCAAACGATGTCATCTTCATTAAATTAATATATTAAATATAAGGCCTTTTAGCTTATTTTTAGCGTATTATAATCAATGAGAAACATAAATTTAAGCAGTAAGCATAAATCTGAGTGAACTGTAACCAACACACCATGCCCATATTGAACCTAAGCAATTCAAATGAATTTTGATAGAATTTTAATAATTGGGCTACATAATAGATGGGCTCCCCATACTTAAAGGTCAACCTTACTAGTAGGGTTTGGATGCTACCAATATATATAGCTTATTCACTTTCTATTCTCCCTAAGTGGGACTTCAGTCACCACTTCAACACTCCCCTCGCATGCGAGTCTCGCATTTTCTTCTATTATCAAGGAATCAACACGTGCACAATCAGATACCATTTAACATCGGCATTCTCCCTCACATGTTGGTACTTTTCTTCCACATGGACCAACTACAAGCACGTCCCTCTACAAGTGGGCCGGAAACCACGGGGGAAGATCAACTTTATTAGTAGGGTTTGGAATCATCAATCACTATTTATTCACTTTCTATTTTTCTAATATGGGATTTTAATTGCCACTTTAACAAGATTTAGTGTTTAAGAAAGAGTGAATAAATAAAGCATATATTATTTGAATTTTTAATAATTGCTAAATTTTGTGAAATTTCTCTTTCTTGATTGATGTTAATACTTACTTGACATTCATCAACTCAACTTTACAATGCATTTATGTAGGTTACTATAGTCCTATTCCTATTTGATAAAAAAAAATATATATATATATTTATATTTATATAATCTAATTAGAATTTAGAACCGGATCTTCAACACTACCCTTTAGTTAGAGCATATAAATCAAATGAATGTGAAAGCTGGAGTTTTTCATTTAACTTCCAATAGCTATTAGCAGTGTTGAGGTGATTTTGATGATCGATAGTTGTGAAACATGGTGATTTGAGTCGCCAAAGTCATATGACCACACTAGCATTGGCGGTGAGAGATAGCCCTCGCCGAAAAAGGAGACAATGTTATTTAAAAGCCCAAAGCACTCTTGAGATGCAAGAAATTAATAATAATTATATATTTTCTTCATATATCAACAATAGAAACACTAAAAAACCCTCTTAAAAGTAACACCATAAATCATAGTATAATAACGCAAAAGAAATGCAACAGTATATTTAACAACTCTATTGTCCAAAAAAATGACAACTAAACCATAAAATAGATGTAGCATTAAAACCTATTGTTAAAAACCATTAGCATTAAGTATAATAGTCATGATGATCTTCATCATTATGAAGAAAGGCAATGTCATCATCCTTATAATAAGCGCTATTTTCCTCATTTGATAAGCCCTCTTCGATCCATTCATCTTCATCACCCTCATGTCAAACTTTCACATTCTTGAGCATGGCAGAGTGGTTCATTTTGTCTTATAACTAGATGTTGAGGATGCAACTAGGGCTCGTTCTCTTAACTATCTACATTTATTTATCTACTATATTATCTAGGTCATCCTCAATAGAGTCAACCTTCCATCATTGTAATAAGCCATAAATTACTTTAATTGATATTGCCAAAACAAATCCATCACAAATTAAATATCTTCTCTTCAAGGCTCAATTATACTTGATAAAACGAAATCATACAAACATTTTATTCTCCCACATATAGAAGCATTAACTTTTGCATGCGAAAGAAGAACATAAAGAAAAGAAAGAAATTAAATAAAATGAAAATTTTCATGATCCTTGATGAAAGATAAATGTATTGGTCATGGAAACGTAAAGTTCTCGCAAGCTTCAAGAGACTCTCAAAACATACGACCAATATGCTCTAATTCCATGTTAAATTTTGTGAAGTTATTCAATTAATCTTTATTTCTTTTCATGATTATTGGTTGATACTTATCAACTAACTGCACAATGCATTTACAAGCTACCATACAGTTCTATTCCTATTCGATAAACAATAATGTGTTTGAATCTAATTCTAATTATATCTATAGCTTGTTCTAATCTATTCTAATTAGAACTACAACATCGACAATAACCTTGAGTGCACATTAATGCAATAGTGTTCCTCTAAGGTGGTACAGGAAAATGCATGATGCAACTCCATATAGGCAACTACATCAACTTTGTTGCTATCTTACATCAATCAAGTCATCTATCTTACAAGATGGTTGATGGCCCATCTATACACATGTAATCTCTTTAGCCCACCCAAAACTACAACCTTTGCCCGCCTATTGCTTAAAGATTTCTTTAGATAACCAATCCTATTCAGTACGGCAGCAAACAAGATTGGACCTTTGTATAGCCACACTTATAGCCAATCTAGTATTGCTTTCCTATAAACTATCATAACATTTATGAGGCAAAAATATTTTCATACTAATTTCCAAACTGCCCACAAGATATCATGTCATGTCCCCTTTCTCTCTAAATTCTAATGCACATCTCATTGTTTGTCATAATACCTTTGCCCCATCTCTCATATTGCATCTCCAAATTACGGTTTCAAGCAAAGTTTCTCTCTCTTAATGTGATTTCTTGAATAATTTGATTACACATATTAGTTTACAAAATTATCTAGATGCACAGTCAAGTCGCCATTATTTCCCTGATAACTAAAGAATAGAATTTGACTAATCAAAAGATTGTCTATTTTAATAATTTTAGACAGTAGTTGCAATTGCTTATAGTTTAGCCAACTACTTATGGTTTTTATATATCAACATCAAACAGCTTCTTCACAACCTTCTAACAAATATCTATTTTGCATCATTTAAATGCACAACCGTATAAAACAAACCCTTAATTTTGCATACTATAACCATGGGGATGGATTCATAGATGAGCTTCTGTGAAGATTCAATGCAAGTCTCTCTTGTATTAGTTATAACAAGTTATTCATATCAATAAAATAAATTTAACAACTTCGTCCCTAAAAGCCTTATTCCCTTGTACTTTTGCTTGTATTTCTCAAGTAATGCCACTTGTCAAGATAGAGCATCAATTGTCTCAACATTTCACACATCACCTCACCCCTCATAAGGCACAAAGGCAAAACATAGTACAAAAATGTATAAAAGATAATCTCCAAATAACGAAAACGGATTAGGGCAAATCCTAATTACATGCATCCAAAATAAGCTTAAGAGATTATATGTACACACACACGATCAGGCAGTTCCACACACTGAAATAGCATATATCCCTTGTTTCCCAAAATAAAATATCATACACTTTGGAATAACTTCCCAAGATACACTACCCAACTTTCTACAGTCCCAAGTTGACTAACATGTACAAAAGTTGATCACATCTCAACAATGGAATGGTAAACACTTTTTTGATGAAGATGTAAAATAACTTCTTTCTAAATTAGCAACAGATAAAAGCGGATTTCAAGAAACAATTGGTTCAAAATTCTAACCTTCAATGAAATACATCATTTAGCTTTAGTTGAAAAGATAATGTTCTATAACTAACAATTTAACTCCTCCAAACCAAAGAGAGCACTGGTTTTTGCGCCCAACGGATGGATGATGACAAAGACATCATCACAAAATACAACATTCCTTTAGTTAACTACTAGCACCCATATTCTAGAACCTCAACCAGCAATAAGCCTGGACACACTTCAATGAAAAAATAGAATGCTCAAATACAAACAAAGCACCCATCTTTTACTCCTCCAATTCAAAATAACAAAATAAATATATGCAAGTAACTTGTAAAACCAAGAACTACAAAGAAATCACATATTAAAATTAACCTTAACCACATTATTAAAATGCAAACACATATACCCAATATACTTGCCTACTAAAACACAATCAACTGATCCAGTGGCACCAACAAGAATGACAATAAGGAAAATAACCAAATTTCACATAAAAATTGGGGCACCAATCAAACAAACTCTCACACAGACATCCCAAATTAATATCATAATTGAATAGAGAGTTTACCTGCCAAGCATCAATAGTGCGCTGAAAATCCTGTAGCCAACGATCAGCTTGCATGCGAACGGCGTCATCTGGGTGATGGTACAGTGCATTTAGGGCTTCTTTGACAGTGTTTTGTAGCTCCATAGACTCTGTGATTAGAACTCAATGGCCAACTATATATAGGATTGATCAGTGAGAAGTTTTGTCGTCTAAATGCGATATTCATATACAATTAAACGTAGAGCGAATTTCATAAACTCACTACCACTATGCAAGGTTGAATAAAGAAAACACGCATAAAAGTAAATGAATAAAGTTCAAAAGAAGAGATAGATTACCTTTTGAATCGCAACCTAGGAGGAGAGAGGAGAGAGGAGTGATTAAACGGAGTTCGCCGGAGCTACAGAGCGATGTCTCCGGATCTTCAGGATTGTTGAGGTTGGTTCAGTTCGCCGGTAACAGAACAACAAAAGTAGCTACGAGGTGCAGATCAAGTCCGGATGGAGTCACCGGAGATGATGGCTGCGCGGAAGTGATCGGAGCTCGAGGTCAAGTCCGGATGAAGTCACCGGAGATGATGGCTGCGCTGGATCGATGTTGAGAAGAGAGTGATGGTCGCGGCGTAACGAGAGAGGGGAGGTGGAGCTGCGGTAGTAGCAAGAGGGAAGGAGACGGACGGCGAGGCTAAGGAGGTTCGCCGGAACGAAAGAGGTCCCGGCGGGAGGTGGAGATGGGCGGTGGTTGGCAGCTAGGGCTAAGCCGTCGAAGTTGAAGTTGAAGTTGAAGTTGAAGGAAGTGATGAGGTGGCTTGCTGGTGCTGGAGCTGGTGCTATGTGGGCTTTGGTTTCAGGTGCTCGAGACCGAAAACAAGCAGAGCTCATGAGAGAAGATGGGCCGCAGGAGAACAAAAAAACAAGCCCAAAAGGTTTCGACTAGAGCCAACACCTTGTGAAAGATTAATGTCACCAATGGTACACGAACTTTAAAAAAATCAATTTAGTACATGAACTTTCAATTACAAGCCAATTCAGTACATAGAGTTATCTAATGGTTAGAAAATCGTTAAAAAATGTTGATATGGCGGGTGACATGGACAAACAGATGGCATGGCATGTTAAGGGCATACCATTGTTATTGTTAATCTTCACTATTGTTCCAGTGGCTGAATCATTGACGGAAAACTCATATTATTAATTAGCAAATTTTAATCAGACTGAATTAAAATCAAGGTGTTTGAACGATATCAAATTCATCTTATGTAATTTCATTTCCACATTTCTATTTTAAAACAAGAACAAATCTGACAATCAACTTCAGAAAACTAAGCAACATATATCTCAAAATCAACAGCCTAAATCTCCAAAACATAAAATCAATCAAACAAACTATACACAAATCAAATTAATTCTTATTTTGTCGAAGAAAGAATACAAATATACACATCATAATAAACTGTTAAGCCTACAAAATATACATCAGAAACTAGAATTTATAAACTTAAAAAATAAAAGAACCTAATTACAAACAAACTAAATCTGACAATGAAGGAATAAAAGAGAGTAGAGTTGCTCGCCGGACCACGACATCGTTGGGTGATCCCCAATATCGTCTATTTTTTTCCCACAACCCCTCATCTGAATCAAGTTGGAAATCGATTGATTAGCCGATCAAATATTGTATTTAAAAACCTTTTTAAAGCCGAGTCTTGCCTCACAAAACAAAACCTTGGTATCAAAGATCGCAATAGCAAAACGGAATTGTTGATGTCAGCATGTTGTGTCGTCTTCAGCGATGGTGTAAGAAGCGGTGTTGACGATGGGAGCAAAGCCACCAATTCCTCTCCCTCACCTTTTGTTGGAAAATGAAAGGCTATGTTTTTTCATAGTTATGTATTTATATAGGGTAATGTTGACTTTTACAATTTTTGCCACATCAGCAATTTATCTAGTCAACATGCAACATAAGCAAACTTTAACAACACAGTTAAATTAGATAACGGTATGTACTGAATTGGATTGCAATTGAAACTTCATGTACTAAATTGGTTTTTTAAAAGTTTCGTGTACCTAATTGGGTATAGTTCCAAAGTTCGTGTACCATTGGTGACATTAATCCAAGAAAAAAAAGCATAATTTGATTTGGAAATTTTGAATTTAAATATTATAGGAACATAGATTTCATGAATGTAGACTTTTGTAAAATCTAATATATATAATTCCCAAGGACAACCCTAATTAAGTGACACGTGTCACTTCCAGTTTTTCAATTGGTATTCTAACTTAATGACACGTGTCATCAATTTAATAATTTAAATATATTTTATTATTAAAATTAATAAACTTAATAAGATAAACAAGTATAATTTTAATAGATAATTACTCTTTTCAATTTTCATCTAGATAATTGTTGTTATTTATTTATTATTTTTTCATTATAGATTTTATATTAGAAAATAAAATGTTATTTCAAAAAAAAAGAAAATAAAATGATAAATTTTAAAAATTATCTCTACTCTCTGTCATATACATTTTCCAACTAATAAGAAAGCTTTTTTTTTTCTTTTCAAACCAACTATACAATTAATTTAAATTTTTAATTTTAAGTATTTGTAATTACTACTATAAGTATAATTCTTCAACTAATTATAATTTAAAAATAATATAATTTTATATAGTATTTAAGGAGTATCATATGTATATATATATATATGTGTGTGTTTATTCTTTAAATAAATTTAAACTCATTATATATAAAATTAATTTAAATTAGGAACTATTAAATTTAATATGTAATATTTTAATTAGTTAAGTATTTTTTTCGTGTGTGTTCATTAAATTTAGTACAAAAAATTTAAAAGTAAAAGAATAGAGATAAAAGTTTTCCTTAAAAAAAAAAAGAAGATAAAAGTTTTTATCTAACTGAATATATATTTAAAATTATATTCTCATATGTATCAAATTTTGATATATAATAAAATTAGATATTTATCTAAATTAAATTTCAAAATCTACTGGTCCTATAAAACCAAGGATTCAAAATATGTCTATCTTTATTTTACTCATATATTTATGTCATTTGTTTTGCTTTTGCAGATGTCACGGTAAAGAAAAAATATTAAGAAATCACAATTTAAGGTTCTTCTCCCCCTCCTATGTTTTATTAATTTTCTCTACATTATTAATTTATTTTCAATGAAAT
>JAYMTF010001042.1:0-26933 GCA_036897485.1 Pelargonium nanum | reverse complement strand
AACAGTTTGCTGAACTTTGGACTAAACCTAAACACTTGATAGTACAGGGACTAAATCCCAACGTTTTGGATAGTACAGGGACTAATCCTAACCTTATTCCTTTTGGGAAAATGAAATTTAATATAGTGGACATTATATTGGGGCGCAGTAAGTACAATTACCAAACCAATTGGTTCACTTCAGATATGTCAGATATTACATTATGCTATTTACAGTATTGTTAAATGGAAGTTGCTGGATATGTATGTATTAGGAAATGTAATTTTTTGAAGTTGCTGGATTATGCATGAATTAAGAAATGTAATTTTTTGGATTTATTTTGAACAAGACGTTGGAAAGCTATTATTCTTTCATTTCTCCAATGTAATTTTATGTTTTCTTGTTCTGTAATGGTTGTCTTATTGCAGTGTATCCATATATTGCTTAGAGTACCATAATACTTTAGCTTTATTTTTACAGGAGTACTATGGTGTGCTGTGTTCTTTTCCGGTAGTGGGAGCAAGTCCTCGTATATATAAATTTCAGGTAACCTATCGTTGATATCTTCCTTGCTAGTTGTTTGTTGCTCCTAATTTCCTAGGTCAGAAGTTACATGAGTAAATTCGGAGGAATTTTGCTGCAAGATGTTGAGTTTGAGTGATGCAGCAGGTGTCCGAATTTGTAAGAAGATAGCTTCTTTCTAATTAGGGTAGTTAGTGTCGCCAAGTAGTTTTTTTTTTTTTTTTGGGGGGGGGGGGGGGGGGCGTAAATTAAGTAGCTGATTTTATGTTTAAGAGACATTTGTCTATCTCAACTAGGGGTGTAATTGAGCTGAATCAAGCCTCGAATTGTCAGGGTTCGGCTCAGGTCGATACTTTTTTACTCGGCCCAAGCTCGAATGAGCTTATAAATTTGGGGTTCTGATGATGTATGATCAGAATTCAGTTGAGTTGTAGGTGATCAACATGAAACTTGAGATACCATGATTCAATTGTAGTTTGTAGTTGATGTTATTACTTAATATATTTAGCTAATCTATTTTATATTTATCCAATGTGGGACTAAAGTCACCCACTTCAACACTCCCCCTCACGTTTGCAGCTGCAAGTCATCTGAGTGTTTCTAGTGCATTCAACCTAAGCTTGGTGGAGAACTATTGCTGTAGGTGCGGGGGTCCCATCAGATTGTCATCAAGACTTAGTGACAAATAGGCAAAATTTTCTGGTTGAAGGTGAGGACGTCCAAGAGGGTGACCAATTTAGTAGAACCTTTATATAATGAAGGAGATTATGAAGACCTTGTGTATGGAGTGTAAGGAATTGGTTAATCAAAAGAGCTTATTGTTCCCAAAATATGAGACAGATGGCAAAAAGGTTTGTGAGTTGAGCATTGACTGTGGCAGTTGCAAGAATTCTGTTTCCATATTACAGTGGAAAGTTAAAGGTAAAACCAAAAAGCATCCTAAGTCCTTCAAATTTGGTTCTGAAAGGAAAATACTTCTAGATACTCAATCCTAGTTGCGTTGTAAACTGGAAAGATTAAGAAAAATATAATTTCGATGATATTGGCTGCAGTTTGGTTGCAATGGATGGTTTTTGTATGCTTTTAGGAACCCCACGATAATACAATACAACAAAAATGGTAAGTTTTGTCCATGGAAAATAGAAGAGCAACTGCATAATACTAGTACAAAGGAAAATGCAAGAAATTATGCTATGAATTGGAGGCATAATTGTGCCATTTATTCTTTTATTCCTGTTCTTTTAAAAAAATCATTTTCAAGTTAAATTCTCATAAGACTTAGGAGTGTCTAAAATGATGAAAACTGGGTGCTTGCCTTTTAATTTTTCATTTCTGTTTGGGAAGACTTCTATTGCCATGCCAGTTTTAAGCATGCCTATATCATTGTTATGGTTGTGTCTGTAGGTACTTGATTCATTGGTCAGCCTGTTGTGCCGGTCAAATATATCAGCAGAGACGCTTTGGGAAGGTGGTTGGCTTTTGCGCCAGTTACTTCCTTATAGTGAGACAGAGTTTAGCAGACATCATCTTAAATTGCTCAAGGTAAACTGTTAATGATACATTACTATCAGTTATGATTAGATATTGAGCTCATGAGCTGTCACTTTGAGTATTTTGCCGAAGATATTGCTTTTGTTTTCTTGGCTGCACCTCATTGATTGCACCTCATTGATTGACTTCAGTTATGTTACCTTGCTACACCATTTATTTTATGTTAGATATCTCTGATCATGGGTGTTATGGAACATGAGCTCTCAGGTTTCTTTCGTTATACTTCAGTTTCTGAGTGATTGTTCTTTCTGTTACATTTATTTTATTGATGTGAATAACTTGTGATAACTAGTACAAGAGAGACTCCTTTATATAGGAGATGTAGACTAGAAATAAGAAATAAGGTAGACTAGATAATTAAACTAAACTTTCCTAAATACAATATATTTCCTTATTTCACTAACATCTTTCCTAATTCTACTAAACTTAGAATTGAATCTCCACACCCCCTCAAGTTAGAGCATTTAAATCAAATTAATGCGAGAACTTGAATTTTCTATTTAGAATTTTCGGCAGCATAAAATGGTTGTTGAATTTCAATTTAGTGATAGACGGTTGCAAAACTTGGTTATCGACGTAGAGGACAATCGGTAAGGGCCGACGGGAAGAAGACGACTATGTTGATGTTACTACAATGACAATTAACACCAAGAAGAAGTCATTGTCTCATTGAAGGTTCTCCAAAAAGATAACGAGGTGTTCCAAAAGTCGAAAGAATAGATTTTAAAATTTGCCCCATCACTACCTATCCTTAATTCTACTCCACAAAAATCTAAACTTGAAATATTAGATATGTTGCTAGCATGAAAACTAACAAGAAGAAAGAAAAAACCTAAGGTGATGCTAGCACGAAAGTTGCTCAAGAAAAAGAAAGGAAAGAGAAGATGCTCAAATTTATTTGTAAGATACTCCCTCACACAAAATCACGATTTTTGTTATGTGTAGATAGAAAAACAAAGAAAGATACATTAGGAAAGGTAATAAATTCAAAATCTACATGAAATCTTGAAGAAAGAAAATGAAATAAAAATTATTGAAGAAATTTTTTATTGGAAGGGAAGGTAGCCAAAGGCTACCGCCAGATTTGCGAAAGCTTCAAGTGGTTCTCAAAACATATGATCAAGAGGCTCCAATACCATGCTAAATTTATTTTATTAATGTGAATGAATTTGACATGGTACCAGAGCCTTTTGATCATATGTTTTGAGAGTCTCTTGAAGCTTTGCAATTCCGGCGGTAGCCTTTGGCTACTTTCCCGTCCAATTAATTTTCTTTCTTCAAGGTTTTCAATAATATTTCATTCTTTCATGATGTAATTCAAGATTTTGTTTTTCTTTTCATCCTCCCTACACATGGTATGCTTGCATGTGATAGGGAGTAGTATCTTGTAAATAAAACCTAGTCTCTTCTCTTTCTTTTCTTTTAATTTCACCCTAGTTATTGAAGATGACCATTACCTTTGTGACGTTAGCAAGTCTATTGAAGAACCATAGGAGAAGAAATGAATCTTAGCAACACCGTAGGGTCTGTTCCTGTAATAGCCAGCCGATTTTTTGAGCACTTTCTTTTGTTCAACCAGATACCAGTGATCAGAAAGTGTCGGTTGATCGCCTTTTGTCTTGGAGCCATTGTCCTCGCCGTTATGCGCCACCATGCACCTAGTTGGAGGAAGCAGTCCAGATTCTTATTTTCCAAACTTATGTTCTTTCAGGCCTTAGTGTCTCATATGACCACACTACTACCCAAACGTAGTCCCTGAGTCATGAGGACGCTCTTAGTCCCTGAGCCTTTTTGTTTGTCCATACTGCTACCAAAACGTAGTCCCTGAGTCATGAGGACGCTCTTAGTCCCCGAGCCTTTTTGTTTGTCCATACTGCTACCAAAACGTAGTCCCTGAGTCATGAGGACACACTAAGTCCATGAGCCTCTCATCTGACCATACTACCAACAAGTAGTCCCTGAGCCATGTGATAACAAAGTGCTACATCAACAAAGTTCTCTCATAAGAAAATACAAGTAATTCACATCAATAAAATAAATTTAACATGGTATTAGAGTTGTTGGACACTGGTGTCAAAATCGCGGCTAGGTTTCATCTCCACACTTTCTAAATTACTGATTTATGCTGTCACTGACATGGTAGGCTCTTGATGTGCAGGACACCTACATGAACTGCACTAGTACTCTTGTAAAGGAGATAAGAGGAATATGGACCGATCTACTTGTAACTGTCATTTGTGAAGAATGGAAGAAGTGCAAAAGAGGTATTATGTAAATTTAGTGTTGTTACTATGAGTTAGTATATTAAGTGGACTACTCATGGCTTAAGCAAGTAATATTGTACTTGTAGCAATTGAAGGATCGTCCCCCCCAAAAGAACCCAAGTCCATGTTCTTGCCATCGCAAAAGTCCTCTCCTGAAGGTAAAATTTGGTAGCTGATGCTTGGATTGATGGTTTTTGAAATTAACTTATACTTGATGTGTATTTTATGAATGTACTTTTCTATCCACAGACATTCTGGTTGAATCATCATTTGCTGCTGGTGAAAGGATGCTGGAATTAGTGAAGGTTTGTGTTTGTATTCTTATCATTCATTTGTGTTTGTGTTTGTACATACACACACACACGCACTTACATTTAGTAGATCCTTCTGGTGCTTCTTTTTATATCCTCTGTCCCTAACACTCACTCTTTGTATTCAGGTGTTTGTACTGCTTTATCAACTTCAAATTTTCTGCCAGGGTAGAACTTTGCCTGAGCAATCTCCTGTTCATCCTCCATTTGATGTGCCTACCAACTCACGTGCAACAACTGCTGGTGTGGATGTTTCAGGTCCAAAGCCAGGCACCGAGTTAAAACTTGGTCAGTTTTACATCTTGCATTTTTACTGTTTTGTGAATAGTACTCCCTCAATCTCAAAATGAGTGTCTTGTTTCTCTTAAATTTTTGTCCCAAAACGAGGTACTCTTTCCTTTTTTATTTAGTTATACAAATTGCCATTAGTATCCTTACAACAAGTTTGTATCCTTAACACATGATCACGAGTATACAAGAGTAAATGTACTATGCTAGCTAATTTCTCCTTAATTTTTCTCAAAATAGAAACAAGGACACTCATTTTGGGACGGAGGGAGCAATTATCTTATATTTAGATTTCCCTCCAATTTTGTAGACAAATGTTTTAATGCTGTGGGTTTGATGATAAGAGTAAAGCAATCCAAGTATTTATGGTTGAATCACGCTACTTGCTACCATATGCAGTTGATGCAGTGCCTTGTATAATTGCATTTGAAAGGGGTAAAGAGCGCCATGTTTGCTTCTTGGCGATCTCTCGGGGAACATCTGGGTGGGTTGTCCTTGTAGAGGAATTACCCCTGAAGCAGCAACATGGAGTCGTTCGTGTCGCAGCGCCATTGGCGGGCTCCAATGTATGTTTTGCCGTGAAGCTCCTCCTTTGTTTCTCTTTTCTTTTGAATTGCATCATTTCGAGAAGATAAATTGATTGCTCTTCTTCTTTTTTTGTTCTCCACATACTGCCTTCTCCATTCACAGCTAAATTAGGGCCTAGAAACAAATTCTATCGTGTCAACTGTTTAGGCGTCCTCTAGGCTCTAGCTTATCAGACATAAACAGAACTAGAAAAGCTTCTATTGTTATTTTTTGTGTGGATACATTCTTTATTTGAGCTTGTACTAGTCTGAGATTCCTTTTCAATGGGAATAATCTTTCCTTTTCCTGCCTCCAGCCCATAATTGATGATAAGCATCCGAGATGGTTACATTTGAGAATCCGTCCATCCACTCTACCACGTGTGGATCCTGCTAAGTCTGCTGTATATGGGAAAGCAAAGGCAAAAGCTTTAGTTGATGGAAGATGGACCCTTGCATTCAGAGATGAGCAATCTTGCAGCTCTGCCTTAGCTATGGTCCTCGAGGAAATTGATATACAAAGAAATGAGGTTGAGAGAAGACTTGAACCTTTACTTGCCCTCGAAAGAGGTGTAGATAATTTAAAGTCCTCTCTACACACACAGCAGGCTTGCTCTTCAAGTACAATGCCTTCCAATTCGTTGTAAGCTCTAACTGGTTTCAATTTTCCTTCAACAGTTTGCGAGTGGGGGCGGGAAGTACTATATTTAGCCACCCTTTTGTACGCTACATTAACTAATAAGGCAATTTTTACATATAATATTAACCCGAAACGTAGATTAGATCCCATAGTGCCATAGTGACACTATTTTTGTGTACCTGATTTCTTCGCCAATCTGTAAAGTTAATTGATTTTTACCTCATTCTTTAACAGCTCTATCCTAGGTTTTTTCCTCTGTTTCAATAATTTGTAAGTTCTGTAACATCAATGTATAGTAGTGAAGTTGCAAGTCTCTTTTGACTATTCTGATAATCTTTTACGGCTCGACTTGCTTTGATTGTTTGTTAATCTGAAAATGGAATAATTCTGGTGGGGTTATTTATCTTTAGTCAGGTGCAGGTCTCTCTATGTATGAATGTATCAAAATAATTGTCCTCTCAATTATTCATAAAGGTGATAATCATCCTCAGACAAACAAGCAAGTTGCTAAATTGTCTCATGATTACTTGAAGCTTTTGTTTCCTTTAGAATAAAATATCAATGGAACATTCCATTGTGGTTTTACAGATATATAACCAACCACACTATCTGTAGTTGTGAAATTTGAGCTGCATGTTATTTACTGTGTGCACTTCAAATTCACTGGCTTTAATTTGGATTTCAAATGAAGGGACATTTGATGTTGTAAATTTGTAATAGGATTGACTATTTGTGCCTCAACTCTCAAGTACAACAATGTATATGAGAAAAACAGTAGGAGTATTACAAAAATGAGCACTAATGGAAGATAATTGAATGCTCTTTTGTAGCACTAAATAGGTATAAAGAAAGAAGAGGTAAAGGGGCCCAAGTAATGATAGCCCAATAAGAAAAGGTAGAATTTAGGCTTATCATGTCTTGTAGATATTGGTTCAAAGAAAAGAAATTGGCACTAAACTTTAATTTATGGAGGCCACTGAATTCTTATTTTGATATCAATATCTATAGTTATGTAACATAAAAAATCATCCAAGGAAGGCATATTCACATTATTTGTCCCAAATTGTTGTTTTGAAAGGTTTAATGCTTATAATAGAAAATATATGTAATGGAAAATGACACTAGGAAGCATGATTCCCCTATGATACAAAGTAGGACACTTGAGTGCTTTTTTTGTTTGTTGTAAAAGGAGATACATAATTTGATTGCCACAACATAGAAAAGATGAAAAATGAAATAATGATAGTGTTGTATCATAGCAATTAGCAATTAGACCCCACAAACCGGCGCTTGGTGCAATGATGATGGTTTTGCTATTTTCAGGTCAAAGTGAGTGTGCATGGTCTCATCTCTCAAACAAACAAGATGGTATGGGCCATGTTCAAAAGCCCAATGAACAATGCATCATTGCTCTTCTTTTTCTTAAGCTATGATGACAAACATATTAGTGGGTATTGAATTGATTGCACTCAAAAGATTAGCCCATGGAGCTATAAACAATTACACAGATAATATTATTTGTGATGAGTGAGTTCCAGTTCCACCACCTTCCATTGAAGCTAAAACAATAGCAATTAATGGTATGGATCAAAAGGTGCAATTGATATATGTTCTTCCCTTTTCTCTTTTGATATGTATTTGTATTTCTTATTCAATTATTTAGCAACGAGGATTTGTGTCATGGAATAGAATAATTAGTATATTATTGTAATGATTAACCATTGTCTAATCTTAAATTAATTTTATTTGAAAGGCTTGATGTGATCTTATTATAAATTGGTAAACAGATCTACCATTTAACTAATGCCTACATGCAGATGGTTTGTTAGTATTCATGAAAGGTGATTTTTGGTTAGTGGCTAACATTATTTAGATTTTTATAGAGTAGAAACCAACTGAGAGGAATGCATTCAATTGTTTTTTGTGGCCTACCTAATCTTAATACTTAGCTACAACAAATAATTAATCTCTATAGTTTGTACGGAATAAATCTTCTTGGAGAGTTTTAGATTGAGACAAAGGGATCAAGGAATGTCGCTATTTATTTGTATTAGTTGAATTTTTAACTTTATAAGCTTACATTTTTTTTGTTGGACATCATTCAACTTGATGATAGTAAAAAAATCACATACTACGGAGTCCTCAAGTGTATTCAAAACCTATTCATATTATCTTCAACTTTGATGTTAAAAGCAAAATTTGAGCTCTTTAGAGTAAAGTTAGATTGATAACGGATTTGAAATAAATTTATCGTTAAGTCACAAAGCCAAAGCGTTCTCCATCACACACAAAAAAAAACTAATATTAAGAAAAAGAACAAACAAAACAAGAGTTAAGTTGAATGAAGTTGACCACATTGGTAGTTCTGATTCGGCCAATTTGGTCTCCTGAGTCACTGAGTTGTCAATTCAACATTGATTGGTTAGATCAAGCTTAAGCTCACTCAACTACACTGGACCGTCGTCTCTCGCTCCTCCACTAAGCATTTTCCACGTGGAAGGCGTACCTATATCGTGTAACATCATATCATGGCCACGTGGTCTGACTAAACCACACGGTCAAATTGGAATTCAATCCGTTCAACCAATTCAGTGCCAAAATTGAACAACTATTTTGGATTGTTTCAACTCCATTTAAAACCAGTTTCAACCCCAAATGACTTTTACCCTTATTTGAAACCCGTGTTCTGTGTGTAAAGTCCCATAGCCTAATTTGACTACTCCGAATTCATTTTTATACTTTCGAGACCTAATTTCTATCCCTTGCGGGTCTACTCATATATTCTTTCCGACGTTGCCTATACGTGCCTACTTCGCGACCCCTTCGATGGTGCCATGGAACGACTATCACTACATGTGACCCTCATCTTGGCCGCTGCTTCTCGCAAATGGATATCACACCCCCTCATAAGCCCTCATAAGCTTCTTAAGATTACACATGACACCTCTAAGTTTCGCTAGCCTCCTCATAAGACCTTCTCACTTCATAAGCCCTTGATGGATATTTATGTCTACACTCCGCTTCGTTCGAAATAGTCATTGATCACAGGTCAACGATTTGTAGCCATCTGGGCATCCAAACTCATTTTAAGTGAGATACACCCAATTGGTAATCTCTCATGCTTGTCGATTTGTAGCCATATGGGCATGCGAACTCATTTTAAGTGAGATACATCCAATTGGTAATCTCTCATGCTTAAGTTGGAGTATGATTGTGTAAGTTAAGGAGTTGTTCCTATTTAGTATTTATATTACATCCAAACAAGAAAGAGAAATAAGAGAAATACTACTTAAAAAAACATTTTTTTTATCAGCGAACATATCAACACCGAGGTTCGAAGCTGTGACTTCAAGAGATCAAATGAAATCTACCACTTGCCTTATTAAGTGTTCTTACTACTTCAGAAACTTGCAGAATCATTATAGATGGAATATCAGCATGCATGGAGAAACAACATTAAACCCCAAAAAAACACATTCTATTTTATCATCAGAAGAAAAAGATACAAAAAGGACAAAATGTGGTGGCTCTTCAATTTGTGATGGAATTTTACAGAGAATATGGAGTAGAAGAAGGCCACATTGATTTAGTCCATGAAAGAAACAAGTTGGATTTTCTTGGGAAGACTTGAACCCATGTATCCATCCCACAACACCCCCTCCCCTTCTTTACCTTTACCCCCAAAACAAAGCCTAATTTTTAAACCTATACCCTCCTCACCCTTCCCCCCATTTTCTACCCTTTTCAAGCTCGTTTGAAAAACGTCTTTTAGCCACTTCTCAAACGAGCTGTTCACAAATGTCCCAAACCCTCCTATTATCTCCTCTACCACCCTCTCCTCCACACTAAACCTAACCCTATTTTCTCGCCCCCCGAACACCTCCTCGAAGCATCCCCCGATCCTCCTCACCACCCCTTCTCGAGTCTCTCCGTCCCCTCCCGCCTCCCCGTTGAACGTAAACCGCCTCTCGATGGACTCCAAGAACTCATTTCCCCCTGTCTCTCCGGTCAAGTCGCTCGAGATAGGACTCACTTCCCCGCCCACTCTCTCCTCGCTCTCCTCCTCCTCCTCCTCCGCCCGAATGTTGAGGTCCAATGTGTTGAAGCTTGATTGCTTCTTGAACACGCCACTACTATTGTCCACTACACCCATAGCTTCTTCAATTCTTGGACTCTTTGATACATTCTTGCTTGATAAGTCCAAGTCTCTCTCTGCTTTTCGCTTGTGATCAGACCCGAAACTGGCCGGAGATGATAGTATTGTCTCGCTGACCTTGAGCTTCATTTGGATCACACAGTCTTGCTCCTTCCTCCAATCCTCGCACCCAATGTTGTCGCTCTTGGTCAGAACGAACACTGCTCGGCAGCTACTGCAAGATCCAAACTTTCCCGTCTCGAAGCCGTCGGCGAGGAATTTCAAGAACTGGGTATCGGCCAAATCCACATCTTCCACAAGTACCACAAGCTTCTCGTGGTTCCTCAATGCCCTCCCAAGAACCTCGGAGCTCGGGGTCGATTCGTTGTCTCTCTTCCTCATGTTCATGTGCAGGACTAAATCAGGAGACCCGCATATTGATTCTGCAATCGCGTGAGCCAATCGTCTCTTCCCGATCCTGTCGTTGCCCTGAATCAGCATCCATTTCTCATTCTTGTTCGATTTGGGATCAATCAAGGCCTCTACAATTGAACCAATTGTCTCCGATTGCCACGGGACATTCTCTAGTAAAATCTTGGATATCCGATCGCGATCTTGCTGCATTGTACTCATGCTACTGATCTTCGTTTCTTCATAGTTTCCGAGGGCAAGAGTGACCCTCACTTCCTTGCCTTGAGGACTGTTCTTGAGAGAATCCAAGCTCGGCTCTGCTGCCTGCTGATCTTGCTTCGTGTTACCGAAATTGAAGTCGATGGTGCAAGATTGTTGCCTCCTGAAACGGGGCACCAAGTTGGAGCTTTGGTTCGGCTTCAATGGCGAGTCCACGAATGAGATGGAGTTGGAGCTGTTCTTGGTAGGCCACCAAGGGTACGATGAGTTGTACGAGTAGCTCTTCCCATACAAGCTCTGCTTATTGTGTGAAATAGACCTCTCTTGGTGGAGACCGTGGCACAATCTGTTCCACTTCCTCTTCAGCTCAACCAAATCGTCCTGTACAATTTCAATCAACAAGAATCGTAATTAGAACTATAAATTCTTGATTGAATCATAATATAGTAGCTTCAAATAATTTGCACCTTTTGATGGTCTTCCTGGTGCAGCCAGGAAGGCAAGAGTTTGTTCTGTGTTGATTTGAAGAGTTGTGCTTCTTTTTCGTAGCTAGATTTACACTCTCCACATAGCTTATAATCTTGTTCATCGTCCTTAGCAAATGGCTTTGTCTCCAACCCCATCTTTGAATCATGGACACTACAAAACCATAATCAATTTCAATTAATTAATTAATTAATTATTGTTCTTAAAATGAGACACAAGAACAAATAAAAATAAAGGTATGCTAGGCACATACATGAGAAGAGACAAATAAGAGGCATATTCAAAAGGTGAAAGAAATGTTCAAAAAAGCGAAAGCATGCTGTGCTAGCAACCAAGATTTTCCTGGAATTTATGAGACTTTCTTTTTGGATTTGGAAAAAGAAAATTGTGGAAACGACAAGGAGCAAAATGAAAAGCAAGCTTGCCTATGCATGCTGGAATAACTTTTATGTCTATCAATTTTCTCTAAGTAGAAATCTGCAACAGACTCAGTGGGTACGTACCTATATATCCAGACAAATTTTTAGCAACAAAACAACAACAATCTACAGGACCACACTGATTCATATTTACACATCTTTTTCTGTCTTCATTCACATCTTGTTCAAATTCAATTCAATCAAGAACTAATAAAAAACATACAGTAAAAGGACATGCAACAAGTCTTTACTAGACATATTAAGGTACGATACTCGTATAATTAGGTTTCTTTATAAACAAGCGTAACAACTGAGTCTCGAATCTGAAACCTCAAACTCATATAATTAGTTTAATTACCTGGAATTAGCATGGAGGGTCAAAGCAAGATCAGCAGAGGGTACAGAAACAGCATGAAGACTCCATTGAAGGTCAAGTGAAGGTTGCTTTATTTGGGTCCTCATGTAAGTCTGGTAGCTTGCTGTTCCCATCAGCCACACCTTCTTGTTTCTATTGCTATTGTACTCCATCATTAACCTTCCCATCTCCGCCACCAGGTGATCCACCGGATTGTACTCTCCGGCCGCCGACGTCTCTACTGTCCACTTCAAGTCTCCGGCGTATATAATGACTCCACCGCCACCGCCACCTTCTGTTGTGAGAGTGTAGTCCACTTTTCTTTTCAGTTCGGACACGTTCATGTCCACATCGGCTCTTTTCATGAACCTCATCACCACCGGCGTGAACTGGAACTTCACGAACCGCACCGACTTGAGCTCCTCCGGGACCTCGCCTCTCTCCACCCTCTTCACCACCTCCGCCGCTATCGCTTCTGCCGCCGACACGCTGTCCCCAACGACCACCGCGTTCTTCTTCTTATCCTGCTTCCTCAGCAGCACTTCAAGAACCAACTTCACGTCGTTTTCTTGAACCGCCGCCGGTTTCTTGAGAGGCGGCGGCGAGGTGGAGGGGGAGGAGAAGAGAACCGGGTTGACATTGTTTTGACGATGATGATGATCCGAAGAGTAGGTTAAGAAATGAGTCTGCCAGAAGGTGGAGCTAGGGTTAGGGTTTTGATCTCGCGAAGGAGAGCAAGGGGAGGAGAAGACACCGGCAGCGGCGGAAGCGGAGGCGCCGGCGTAGCAGTGGAAGACGGAGGAGGACGACGATGAGTCTTCAACGTTGTTCTTGACGGCGGTGGAGGAGAATCCAGCCTCCCGCATGACCCGGCTGACGCTCGGGTCATCCAAGATCGATATAATGAGCTGCTCCAGCTCCACCTTTATCGTCAGCAGCGGCTGTTGCTGCTGCTGCGCGATGCACCCCCGCCGCTGGTGGGCCTGCGCCCTCTTCAGCGCCGCGATGAGGGCGTTGGAGAGGGACGGCTGGCCGTGGAGCAGCGGCCCCGGGGTGGTCGGGAGGCGGTTGAGCGCCACGTTGAAGCAGAGCTCGAGAGCCCTACACTGGAGAGGGTGGTGGTGATAATTATGGGTGATAAGATTGGACTGGTGGGTTAGCAGCGGAGGTGGCGGTGGCGGAGGCTGGGATTTGAGACAAGCCCTCCGCAAGAGGCTGGCCCGGGAGCTGAGCAAGGTGGCGGCGACGTGGAGGGGAGTGACCTGAGCATGGCCGCGGCGGCGAGCCAAGGTGAGGGAGTGCTTCAAGACTGAAGCAGCCTCGGAAGTGAGGGTCTGCTGAACCGCACAAGCTCCTGCACGCATCACTTAGCCACCACACCCCACCCCCCACCACCCCCCTAGTTGCTTCTCTCTTCCTATCTATCTTGAAACAAACACTTCTCAATCTTTCTTCTCCAAAACCCTAACCACACCAACTACTACAAACCAAGCTCCTGCTGGTTCTGCTTGAGGTTTCAGTTTCTTGTGCTTGAGTGAGAGAGAGAAAAAAAAGAGAGGAGGAGCTGAACAAGGTAAGTAGAGAGGAACAAGACTTGACCACACTACCATCTTTATACTTCTTGTTATGGTCATGGATTTGTATTTTTATTTATTTAAAATTTTAATCTATATATATTGGCAGCTTTTTATTTCCACTTCATTGCTTTTTATTTTTGCAGAGTGTACTACTATCTTGTTTATAACCCAATGTTGTGTTCCTCTAAAGGGTACTCTCTACACTCCCTAAAATGAATATTAATTATCAAATAATCATAAATGTACCTAATAATCACATCTGGTTTAATTTTAAGTAATTGATATATTGTTGGGAGTTGCAAAACAAGTAGAGTGAAAATGGAGTGGCATGATGCAGTTGCCCCATAAAAATTTGAAGTCCAAGATGATGAAAAGCTGCAAAGAAGATTTCCAATCTTGCAGCATTAGAATTTTATAATAAGGTGATCATATGCTTTTAATAGGAGAGTATTAGCAATATAATTAAGTAATGCTCCTTTTTCTTTCTGCTATATACACTTTTGGGCTGTGATATTCTTTGAGCAAATGGGATTTCATAAAAAGAGGGACCCACAATTCAAAATGTAAGTAGGTTGCTTCTTTGAATGGAGAGACAAGGCCAGCTGAAAATCAAATTCAAAAACTATAAAGCAATGGAAAGAGGCTAGTAATGGTCAGTTGAGGGATGAAAATGAATTTTTATTTTTGTTTATGATTAGTTTGTTTTTTGTATATGAATATGTAAAGTAGTAGATAAATGAAAATGAAGAAATAAAATGGTTTGTTGTGTTCTCAATCAAATGTTCACGCCAATCCTCGTAGAGAGACAGCATTTTATTCCCCAAGTACCCAAAAAGCAACCCTCTGTCTGCTATCCTACATAGCATTATTGGTCCTTTTCAGCTCTCTCACCATAACCTCTCTGCAAAGAATTCCCAATAACCTTTTCTCTTAATCTCATTTTTATTTCCAACAACCCACTAATTAACACTTTTTTTTTTTGTTTTGGTATACTAGTCAAGAAAATTAAAACACACACACAAATCTATATCTATCACATATATATAATATATATATGGGTAAATTATCAGTAATATTAGGCCAACATATTTAGATGAATGATGAATATTTGTAACTGAGTGTTATTCTTAATCTCCTTAAATTTGTTGTATAATATTCAACAGTTTCATCTTATATGTAATAAAGTATTTTGTTGGACTTAGCTCGTCTACTTGGAATGTATAAAAAGGTAATTAAATGTGCATAGAGGTAGCTGAAATAAGATAAAATATTTGTTTCACAAAAATGTTAAAACATCTCAAATTTTGTATTTACGTGACGTAAATATATATGTATATATTATTTTTGTAGTTTAACATTAATTTTAAAAAACAACAGCCCGACATACATGATACTATTACCCTCCCATGATTTTTTTATGCGGAGCGCTCAATTTATAATAAGACATATTGAACATGTAGCATATTAATTAAGATTCAATCAAATCATCAATGAAATATTTGATGTATCATGTCTTGTTTATTGACACATCATTTTGTACAAATATTTTTATACAAAATTTGGGACATGTGACATTACTCTTTGTAGGCCATAAATGATTTGTTTGGTAAACCTACTTTTAGAATGTAAGAGATAAATAAAATTACATAAAAAAAATTGTTTAGTAAAATTGTCTAAAAATATAAGTTAATTTTTTTTACTAAACACTCCTTAGGTATATTAAATATAAAGATATACAATATTAAGAAACTTATAAATTTTATACTCTAGTTTACTCATATCTAATTTAGGTCAACCAACAACTGGTCGACCCAATCATCTTGATGATCCACATTAGGAGTAATTAAGTGAGGCCGATCTAATAAGTAGAATGATTACCTTACAATAACTACATAATTGCATTTTACAATTTGAGAACAAATTGTCTGTTTTACAATGTGGCTAGACATATGGATAATAGAGAAATAAAATATAATAAAATTGATTCAAAAACTATAGAAAAATTACTAGTTAAATTGACATTTTGGAGGCTTAAACGTCCTTAAAAGGATAAAAATGAGAACCTGATTATTTCTTGGTTTCGCTTATGTTGGCTGAATTTCAGCCAATTTCAATAATATTGCCGAGTATTTCAGTTCTGCTCACTTAACGAGTGATTATTCACGAAAGTAGAACATATCTATAGTCCAATATATTATAAATACAACTTGAAAATCCAACGTGCCCTTGCTTACAATTAAAAATGATCGATAAACTAGTTGGTGATGGTCAAATACGCATGCATGAATTCTTAAAAAAACAAAATGTACTCATTATTCATTGAATATTAGTAGTAGTAAACTTTTTGTCTTCAACTGGTTCTCTTTCGATTGTGTAATTTGGTTGTCCCATGAAACGTTGAATCACTGCAATATTTATTCACTAATGTATGATAAATTTCCACTTTTGTCAATAAGAGCATGCATGCATATATATGACCATCATCAACCTCTTCTCTTCTGTTTTATTCTGCAATTACTTGTGGCAATAATCATTTCCTTTATCTATAATTGCCTCTTTTTTGTACGACCTATTTCTGGAAATTTAAAAACTAAATTGGGTCTTCCCTATTATGGAACCATCATGGCCTTTGCTTCTGATTTAAAATAGATCAGTGTCTGGGACAGATATAAATTAATTTATGGAGCAAAGACAAAATTAATTATGACAAGCATTAAACTTCGAATGATTATGAACAGCAACTTATTATTCTTGTCTTTTTTAAGGCTTGATTATTGAAAGGCAAATGGGCCTCATGTTCTTTTTATGGAAGAAAAAATAAAAGTAATTACATACCTTATCCATAATTAAATTTTGTTTTACTTTCAAAAAAAAAATTAATTTTGTTTTTTTATTTTTGGGATTTTTTTATCGACTTTGTCTTATTCATATTAAAAGAATTTGTTAGACAAATTATTAATAATATTTTTATATAGTAAATTAAATTAGTTAGAATTTCTTACAATTATAAGACATGCATATTTTTTTATACATTAACTTTTGTCAAATGCTTAAATAAGCATATTTTAAACTTTATACATGTAACTTTGCGATACTATTAATTTCATACAAATAAGTATTAAACATTTATGGTGTTGAAAATTCTAATAAGATATGTTTATGTGATAATTTAATTAACAATTTTAGCTAATCTAGAGAATGACATGCGTTTTTTATATGTAATTTTGAACTAAGCTAGCATTCATTGTTTTTTATTGACATTGACCAAGTGTTGATCGGTGTGCGCATGAATTTGACCAATGTTAACCCGCAAATATTTTCTTTTTGTCAACACATATAGTGTTTGGTCAATGCCGGTAATCAACCGTCAGTATTGGTCATAGTTGGTTAAAAACATGTCAGTAGAAAAATTGACACATCATTCTTCGTATTAGCTAAACTTACTGACTAGAATGTCATGTTAATGTACATTTTTTTCACAAATCCACTAGCACAAAAGGGATTATTTTGAAGATTTTTGGTTGTGCTTGTCAAATAACTTTACAGTATGATTATTGACACATCAATTACAGATGGAGCTAAAGCAACTCCATAATTGAGTATTTTATATATTCAATTGGCCTATTCATATCATAAATATTTCAAATTTAGATTAGTATTATTTAATTCCCAATTCAATATCAACTCTTATTAAAAAGATTTTTTTTATTTAGGTAATCTTGTTTGTATATCGACGACTATGAGTCAAGACCAATACTTTTACAATAGATTTTATGTGTTGTGTAACACATGCAATATTAATTATCATCAGCCTATATATATATATTACCAATTAAAATCCACCTTTTAGGGTCAAAAAGGTAGAAATTATAACATGTCTTCGTAGAACAAGAGAAGAGAAGCTGTGGATTCTTATGATCAGATCTTAAAATTAACTTTTCAAAATTTAATGTTATTAGTTAAAAACAAAACAAAGACCAAGTGAGCAGGACAGGACTTTTACTTGCAGTCAAAGTCATAGAAATCGTCCGTATAAATTAATTACTACTATATATTATCTCACAAAAAGCCCCTTTTGATTACTCTTATAGATCTGTTACCACTCCATCCACATAACTAATAACAAGATAAAATTTATACACGCAAAATAATTAAACAAAGTTGAAATGACATAGATACAAATTTTATAATAATTTTTTTATCAAATGAATATCTAATCTCTTTTAAAACAAAATATTAAATAAAAACTTATTCGTATTAAAAAAAAAAGTATAAAAGTTGAACGAATGAGAATAGGGATATACATGTTTTTTTTTATTTTTTACCATTTGAGCTACACAACATAAGTAGCTCTTCCTTATTAACCCATGATTCTAACTCCATACCGCTGGTAGGGAGACTCAAACCCGAAACCTCAAAGAGAATCAAAACACTTAAACTGCTTGAACCAATAATCCGCCTTGATAGAGATATACATGTTTAATTTAACAAATTTGATGCATTGCAATCCAATTTTATTTTAAAGATTTACTATAATAGGTATCATTAATTGTGGTAGATAGTGATTGGAAAGTATGAGTGTGCCCAAATCATTGGACCATAATATGTAATTTTCAAAGTTTTATTAGAAAGGTGATGTCATGAATCATGAGTCGTGAGGGAGGAACTAGGAAGATAAATTTTTTGATTTCTCTCCCTAGAAGAAAAGTATCACTTTTTTTTTATTACTATATATTACTAGTAGTAGTATGATGTAATGTATTAGGAATAGTGATATATTGGGTTGAATATAGTAGTTTTTGGTTTGTGAAGAAGAATGATTTGGTTTGGATTTGTGGGAACAAATATTCAACAAAGTAGGAGCATGAAAATGGATTGGAGGCCCACACCACACCCTGAAAAAACTCCTCATAAATGTGTAGCAGCATCATTTTACCATGATGCTCCTCTACATGTAATCCTATTCACTGAGGTTGTTTTTTTGTTGGAAATTATTACTATGAATCAAAGTGAAAGTGTAGTTGATGAAAATGAACCCTTTTGTGATTTCACTGTACATGTAATGATGACTCCAGTTTTGTTGTTTCTTTTTCTTCTATTATTCATTGAGAGAATAGTGAGAATAATGTAGAGACATTGGATCCAGTTGAGTCCAATGTGGTCTCATAGTATATCTGAATCTGAGTATCTGAGGCAGTAAAATGGAGATTTTTTGGGAGAGATGAAGAAAAGGAAAGCGTGCAACTTTATACAATAAATGTCCCCAGCCACACTCAATTCTCATTTCTCATTCATCTACTACCCAACACCAACACCCATATGTTATATTTTTTCACTTATTAATAATAATAATAATAATAAGAATAAAATTACTCATTTCTTTTGCTTTTTCTTTCTTTTCCCAAAATCCAAATCTAAATCCCATCTTTAATTAACATTCCATTTCTTTTTTCTCTTTACTCTTTTCCTTGGGATTGCCATCCATCTCATCATCCTCTTTCTTGTCTTTTACTTTTATTTCAATCTGCTGCTAATTTTGCATCTCATCGTCCATATCCTCCTCTTATTTAACTCGTTTTCTTAATTTTACTCTTGTACAACAATTCAAATTATATATAGTATATATGTTACACTTGTTATGACTCAAAACAAATGTTTTGCTTTTTTTTTTTTTTTTTTAATTTTTGTGTCAAATTGTGTGTATTTTTCTTTTAAGAAAGTTGGTTATGCATAGATTCATAATCATTTTTAAAATAAGTTAGTTAATATCCATTTTATAACACACGATCATAAATATACAAGAGTAAATATAGCACACTAGCTTCTACTTAACATTTATCAAGATAGAAACAAAAACACTAGTTTTAAGACAAACAACCTAATATTTTTATCAATGTGCTAACATGCATATTGTATTTTGTCATTAAATCCATTATATCGTTCCTTACATATTTAAGATCTCGACTCTAAAAATGCATCTAGAGGAACGTTATTTCTCAGCTTGTTCTGTATAATTGTTTTTCCCCTCTCCACAATATTCTTATACATGCTCATGGTGCCGTCTACCTATTCCTATTGTATGGGCGGATGAGATTTGAGACTGAGTGTGGTCCATTATCAATTTGTGTGTGGGGGTGGTCATGTTGTACAGTATTGTGGGGTAGGTTTATGCAATTTAGTTGCATGCACCTTTTTAATTTCATCAATGAATCCTAAATGATATAGAAGAAACAACAAATATAGCTTAACCTACTTAGCTACCTGCAATCTGCGGCTATTATTCACCTGACACTCCTCAATAAAGGATTGCAACCAAAACTCAATCTATATTCATCATATGATAGTCCCTTTTAAATGCCAATTAATGGAATGGAACAACAAATTAATTTGAATACTACTCTTTTATCTCCGCTACGTTACATCGATCAAATGGTTCCTAACGCATGCATGCACATTATGAAATGACAACAATATAATATTCTACATATAAAATGGCATTTCTAAGATGTTCTAAGGGTTCATTTTTGGAGAAATGAAGTCATTATTATATTATCACACTAGCTTAAGAGATTGAATAACATATGAACTCTCTCTCTATATATAATATATTGATTCTAACTTTGTAGATATATGTATACATTTCAGAATTCACCAGTAGATCATGTGTGATCACTTGCTTTAACAGTAGGCTTTCATGGAATTATGTATCTTCCGTTCCGACTATAAAGTGCATGGCCGTCACTTTGCCGTTGATTCTACTTTATTTACTTCCTCTTAGCCTCCTATTTTTAGCTTGCCTTTATTATATTTAACATCTTGTATTTTATTAGGGTTTATTTTTTTAGTGTGCTTGTGTAGTAATACATAAATAGAAGGCAAATTGGAACATGTGAAATACTTCATGTATTTTATATGTATACAATGTAGCACTAATTTTTACCGTTTGATTCGATTCAATTTCTTTACTAGCATATTTTTTTCTTGAAAATCTATTATTTTTTTAATTCAATGACTCGTGTGAATCAATTAGCAATAATTGTTTTAATTTAAGTTGAAGTTTCAAGTTCAAGTCTTAATAAAACTGATTCTATTTTAAATAACTCGTGCCTTATGAGAAAGATACATCCATATATATGATTTCACATTCCGACATTATTGCTATTTCTATCTTGATTTTACATCAAAGTAAAGCTAGTGTGTTGAATGATAATATATACTTTTAGTATATGGAGTAATTATATATTTTTGAAATGTAAGTTATAGGGTGGTGTTGATTTGAATAAATGTAAAAAAGAGATGGAGGAGAATGAAGGAGTGAAGGAAGATAAGATGGGGTAGAAAAAAGAGAGGAGGGTAGGGGGGGTGAAGCTTTTGTTACTGAAATCAAAGAGAGTGATTAAAGGTTTGGTCATAGAGAGAGAGAGAGAGAGTAGAAAGCAAAGAAAGTGAAAGGGAGAGGAAACATAAAAGAAAAAAGGTAAAGGTATATTGATCAAATATTAAAGTAAGTGTCTTTTTAAAGGTAGAATTTAAAGTAAGTGCATGCAAAACGATGAGAACCTAAAACTCATCATTACTGCCACCTCTTTCTTCCCTAATCCCCATAAACCTTATTTCTATATCAACATGAATCTCTTCTTTCTTTCCCTTCTTTTCTCTCTCTCCCTCCCTTCTCTTACTTTTGATTTGTTTAAACCACCATTTTAATTGAATATTGTGCATATCTTACAACATGTTTTATTACTGCACACTAAGTGCTTGTTTGGTAACACTACTACTAAGTGCAGAAAAGAGTTTAAAATAGTTGAAAGTTTTTAAAAGCCAAAATGAAAATATATTTGGTAAAATATGAAATGAGTTACATGAGAAAGATTGTTTGGTAAAAACATGCACTACAACAAAATGTTGAAATTCCGACGGCTTTTCGATGATGCGGCCGTCAGAAATTTTCCTCCCAAGTCCATAGGAATTATTGAAAATTCTGACGGTCACGTAATCAGAAAGCCATAGGAAATTTAAAAAATTATTGAAATCTACGCCTTTTTTCTCTTTTTTGTTTTGAGAGTCAGCTAGGATTTTCCTACGGTTACGCCTGATTTTCAGAGCGTTGGCAGTGTCTTGAGTTGACAAATAACTAATTGCGGTCTCTCTCGTTAAGATAACGAGCTCTTACTTGATAGCAAGTTAAGGTATTATTAGGTTTGTAGAACGGCGATGTAGATTTGGGTGAGTTTTTTTTCTTTTTCTTTTTTCGATTGGTGGGGGGGGGGGGGGGGGGGGGGGGGGGTTAGTTACAGGTTTGTGGCGGCTACAAGGAAGGAAAAGGTGACTTGGAATGTGGTAGTTCGGTTGGAGCTCGAGGATGAGCCTTCGAGTTTGTTGTCTAATAAGATGGTAGACCTGATGGTGGCGATCGAGAACGACTTTCACTTAGTCTTCTTAAGCTTTATGTGCAATCGTTCGCGCTCTTCAAGTGGAGAAGGAGGATTCCAGTGTCTTCGTCTTGCTTATTCAAGCTGATGTGGGAGAATTCCAGTGTCTTCAGCTTAATTTTTTCGGCTAAATGTGGCAGTGTCAAGTTTTTATTTGCGGTTTAGTCTACGAACCGAGTTACCCACGAATTAGTCAGATCATCGGTTTCTTTTTCATACTCGTCTGGGTGGACTAGCCTTCAAACTCTCAGTTTTACATTACTTTTGTTATCGTACAATCTAAAATAATAAATTAATAGCTTTTACGTTAATTTTTTTATAATAAATTTACACCAAACCACTTAACAGAGAAGTTAATGGAAACTAACAACATAGTACATATTGGGCCAATATTTGCTCAGTTACTTTTTGATAGGCGAAAGCTCAATCATTAATTTAAGTTAAAATAAATTGAGAAACAAAATTAGGTTCATATGCAAAAGTTTAAGAATGAAATTGAGTTTTTTTTTTTTTTATATATATATAATGTTTTCCTTTAAATGAGAAATCTGTTAGGATTGACCATTAGCGGTTAAATATGAGTCTAGTACAAACGAGTCAAGTATTGTTTTCCTTTCTCGATGGTGTGAAAGTCTTGGGTAAATCCATAGGAAAGGTATGTACACCTAGTTTAATGATAATGTATCTTTGAAAACAGTAAACAAATGGGGATGTAGCTCAAATGGTAGAGCGCTCGCTTTGCATGCGAGAGGTACAGGGTTCGATCCCCTGCATCTCCAAGATTTTTCTTTCTTTGTACCGTCCATGATTTTTTTATTCCTTTTGGTTTGTTTATAAGATCATTAACACATGCAAGACTGAGTGTTGAAGAGGCTTTATAAGATATATCCTCTCAGATTTATGAGTTACCAACTATTTTTAATCTACAAAGTGATCGATCATGCTTTAATTCCTTCCTTTAATCCAAAGAAACATACTTGTCCTCCATATTCTTAACAATTACAACTCCAAAAGTAGAAAGATTCTTCATTTCCACTTTAAATATACATTAATCGATCTTGGCTTAAATTCATTATTGTTATATATAATACTAATGAACAATCCATGGAAACAAACTTGCAAAACACCCTAAACATCATTCAGCAGATGCTCAACATGTTACAGAGTAAGAAAAATTAAAAAAGCCTCTCTCACTCAAACTCACAAATATTGATATAAAATAGTCACATCCATAATTAAACAACCACACACTCAATTTGCGTCTCTACAACTCTCGAAATAATTCTACGCGTATCCGATATAATCAAAAGTTGATTGTAACTCGTAACATGAAAAGATCGATAGCGATGAAAGTGTGCTCGAATAAGAACTTAACGTGGCTTAGATAAATCAAAAGTTGATCGTGACCCTTAACGTGGAAAGATAGCGTTGAAAGTGTGCTCGAATAAGAACTTAACGTTGCTTAGATAAATCAAACCAGCTCGAGGCTGGGGCATACCTAAATTTGTATAATAAACTCACCATCAGTTTTAGTACAAAAGCCAAACATGGGTTAACACAAACAAGGCCTAGATCAAAGACGAATCTATCACATTGTGATACATCGTCCCCATATCTTGACTTTATAAGTATATTACCTCATAAAACTGTGAGATATGCTACGTTGCGGTGTGCAAACCCAAAGCAAACAAATTCTAGTGGTTAAGTGAAAGCTCATCCAAAAATATTATAAGTGTAAAAGTCTTTTACTAGATTCCTACAACTACAAGAGTTCTATAATTAAACGCGATTGAATCGTTTTATTAACCTCGGGTTAAGGGGACAAATAAAAAATGTAAATCTAAGAAATTTTATTTTGGTAAACTGACAATTTATAGGATTTGGCAGAAACTTAACTGGTATCAGGGGATAAACAAAAAAGTATGAGTAGTCTCTAATGTATAATAATGGGTCTTTGAATAGTCATTGAAACCAATCATAGCATTGAGATTTAAAACAAGAAATATAGTCATTAATGAAGTAAAAACTAGTTGGTATCCAAAGATGTATGGATATGTAGTAGGTAGGTAAAGATTGATGAACAATGAAGTAGTGTTTTTATTCTCTAAACTGGCAACAACTTTTTGGTCCTTTTCATCTGACAGTTAAAAAGTAAAAATTTAAAGACAAAAAATGGTGACATAATATACATGTCTGGATGGATGCAGCATTTTCAGCACCAGCACTCAGATCTGAATTATGCTGGCTGGCTTCATATACACACAATAATTGATAGACAAAAGCTTACCACTCAGTCATTATCATCTGCCCTAAACTAGCTACCTTGTTATATTTGTCAATTTTTGAATTTAAATTGATGGATAGATGGATTGGCACAACCCACATATACTTGCATCCAACTCAACTACTATATTATATACAAGTGATTACAAACAAATAATATATCAGTCGGCCAAAACCGTCGTTAATATCGGTCGGAGATACCGTCGCAGCGTCGGGCCTTCCGTCGATGGGACCTTCACTGGATAACGACGGGTGAACCGTTGGCGGGGGCGAGGAGGACCGACTGATCATCAGCGACAGATTGAGATCCGTCGCTATTGATGATCAATGACGGTTTTTTCAATATCAGCGACGACTTTTCCGTAGCTGCTGTTTTTGTTGTTAGCTAGAGCTTAGAATTGGAAGAGCACAAATGCCAAGCTTGCCTGTATCTGCTTAGCTTGTTTGCTACTTTAGTACCCATGTCATGTAGATATATAGCTATCATTTTCATAGCTTACAATACAATATAAGAGGACAAGGACAGGCTCTGATCCCCCATCAGGCCATCACTCATAATAGTACTCTTGTGTTGGCTTCAAAATAGACCTTTCATTTTGGTGTTGCACATCTATATTTATATAACTTAACATTAACTACTCATCATTTCAGCTTTGAATGGACCTTCAGATTAAGTGTTTCATTGCTGGGCTTGGAATGCCTTTCCCAACTTTTCTCAACCAAACCAAAGTGTTTGATGGCCCTATGGGCATATGTGATAAACTAGTTAGATTAACAGCCACTTTTGTTCCACACCATATGGGTTGCTTAGCTAACAAACCCATAATAAGTTGTTAAAAGATGGTTTGGATCTTCTATTGGCTCTTGCATGCTCAGTGTATATAGACATTTAAGGTAAAAGATGTTTAGTTGTTGAAGTTGGTAATAATTCCTTCCGGACATTAGAGCTCCACATGAGACATGCCTGAAAGTTTTGCCACTAGAGGTGGAAGGCTCCTGCACCCACTCCTGTAGATCATGTGGAGATTTCACATATTTCGCCCATACTTTTGATATGCTTAATGAATTAAATACTCCCAACCCATATTAATTCTCCAATTGAACAAGAAAGAACACCATACGATTAAAATTTATTCAGGTTGTATTGATCTAAATAAGATATGGGTTGACCTAAGATGAACATGTCTTTTATAGACCGTTTCTGTATCACAGTCGACCTTACTTATGTTATAATATTTATTTACTCTACAACATCGACTGTGAAGATAATTTTTTTTTACATACTTGTTGGTCAACCTAATGTAATAGGATTATCATAATCCTAACGTATAACTTGGTCGACCCTCATTATACTTGTTGGTGGGCTTAATGTAATAAAAAGTTTCAATTCTCTATATATACTTCAATATTTTATTTTTAAAATTTAATAATATGATGATAGTTTATTAAATAATTTGAATTTTTATAATTTCTTTTGAGCATTTTTCTGGACGTTGGTTTGTCAAACAAAAACTTTATTTTCTATGTACATTTTACTTCTTTCAACTATTTATATCAACATTTTACCTTTATAAACATTAGAAGTAGATAACTCAAACAAACACTAAACATGTATACTATATATAAAAGGAATGACTTAGACTATCAAACCCCTGAGATGGGTTGCATGTTTGGCCTTGTAAGAAAAAGAAAATACAAAAGAAAGAACTTAAGGAATAAAAGATCGGAAAATTGAAACTCTCATCACATAAATTTATATGCAATAATAATAAATAAATAAATAAAGATTCTGCAAATTCACATCAGGTAAATTTTCAAAGCGAGCAGGGAATAAGAATATGAATTTGCATGGTACATTGCATATTCTGAATTCTTGGACCCATTTCTGGACTCACTATATTATAGACTTAGCTAGTACATATAGTAGCCGTTTAAAAATTATAATTTCAAAAACAGAAATGCTAAATTAAATGAAATCACTTAAAATCTAATATATATATATATTAAAGAGAACTCCATGTATAATTGAGTGACATGTGTCATCTCAATTTCTTCAATTGACATTCCAATTGAATGACATGTTTCACTCAATTTCATAAATATAATTAATTAATTTTCAAATATTCAATTTTGTTCAATTAGCAATATCATATTTAAATTGAATTTGATATTATTGAGTTTTAAACTTTATCCAGAAAAATACATATTTATTATCATTAAAAAATATTTATTTTCTAAGCAATTATTATTTTATTTATCAGTCTAAATATATTTGTAGTCTCTAAACATAATACAATTAGATCCAAACCATCGGCAAGAGTTTATATAAATAATTGCTTTATGCCTTCATTAGTTTTAGCCAAGTCTAACCCAGGTTACCAACATTTTGAATAGTGCGCATACTGACCGTTAAGACTCAATATTCAAATTTATAAATCGATTAATTGGTTTAGCGACCAATTTGGTCGGTGATCGGTACTCAATAGTTCAAATTT